>CBVK0100043996.1:0-26937 GCA_900067695.1 Picea abies
AAATATTTTATTATTTTATTAAAATTAATTATTAAAATATATTTATTTTATTTTATTAAAATTAATAATTAAAATATAAAAATAAGTAAATAAATATGTTTTAGTTTAATTGTTTTGTGTTTTGTTTTTTTTATATATTTTAATTTAATTTTGTTTTAAATCTGAGAAGAAATTGTTGGATTTGTAGATTTGAGTGAATGATTTTGTATAATATTTCATGAATTTTTTTTTGCAGTTAACTAAAATTCATTTTTGTATTTTAAAATACAATTTAAATAACAGAAAATTGTGAATTATTACAAATTTATGTACTAGAATTCCAAAAAATAGAACAGTTGAACAAAGCCAATAAACTGTAAAAAAAAAAAACAGAACAATAAGCTGAATGGAATTAGTAAAAAAAAATAAGCTGTAAAAAAAAACTAAATATTACTATGCTGAATGGAATTAGTGAAAGACGAGCTTAAATCAAAATTCCATTGAAATATCATTTGTATATTTGTATATTTTTCAAAATTCCATTGAAATATCATTTGTATATTTGTATATTTTTCTCAACAAAGATAAGTATAAATTACATTTGAAAAACATAATAACAATAGGAGAATGGTCTTTGATACTAGATTTGATCATAATATCCATCAATCAAATGGGAGAAATTAAAAATATGGTTTTTTATCAATCAAACTAGATAAACTACAAATGGAGTAATTACACATTTACAATAGACGATTATTTAATGGACTAAGTGGAGCAGTAGTATTAAATTGAAAACAAGCAGCGATGGCTCGTGTTGCAGTTCTTAGCCACCTCTTCAACCACACGTTTCACCAGCGCTGCTTCATAGCTGGAATGCTCAAAGTTTGGCAATAATAAGAATTCAACTGGAAGAAACAAAAACAGAAATAGAGACAGAGAAATAAATAAGAGAGGAGTGGGAACAGTGAGTTACCCACCCATTGAAGTCTTCTTGAAGCGAGTAGCCAGAGAGACGACAGAGTTCNNNNCAGCTTTCCATTCTCTACTTTCCTATACACTGTATCTTCCACTGTTCTCATGCTCTCGGAATGCTTCAGCAAATGGGCCACCATATTTCTCTGTCCGCCGAACTTGCGAAGGATTGACATCGTAAAACAAAGGAATGGCGATGAACAATCCCTTTCATACTTGGTGCACAATGAGCGAGGATCCTGTTAGGAACTAGGAAGAACGTGCATAATTAGTGGAGAATATGGGAATGAGGATGAGAATAATTAGTGGAGAATATGGGAATGAGGATTTTGTTAGGCACCAGGAAGAACATGCATAATTAATGGAGAATATGGGAATGAGGATGCATAATTAGTGGAGAATATGGGAATGAGGAAGAGGCAATCAAGGCATGAGTTGGTTCTTCTTAGCATGAGACTTGAAACTCACATCATTTAAGTCTTCATTGGTCTCTAGAAGCTCTTCCAATCTTCTTTCAAGAATCTATATAATGAAGACAAATCTTGAATGTGATGAGGAAGAATCATTTACAAATGTACGTTGTCAAAATTTATAGGTGCTTCTCCATCTACATTAGTTGGAGTCATGTTGCCTAGCTTGGGTGAAGAGATGAGGAGGAGTAAGGAGAAAGGAGTAAAGAGGAGTGCATCTACACTAAGAGGTAATTATATTGATGTACTTTTGTTATTCAAATTAATATATCATTGGTTTTTTCCCTGCAATTCACCCTGAGCCTCCACATGTCCTCTTGGCGAAACCACAGTTTGGATTGCGGCCCGCGTTTGTTCAACTCTTGTCCCCACAATGCGAGATGACCGTGAATCTCATGATCTTGACGGTGCTTTTGAATGGACGACCAAGATCTGTTGCTTGGGATCAACGGTTCAAATCTCTTCATGATTCTGGACTTCGGGGTTTTGAAATATCAAACCTTGCTTTCTTCCATACTCCAATCTTCTGGAGCTGACGATCTGCAGACACATGTCCTGATCAATCAATAGTCCTGCTTCTACTTTGGATGGTTGACCTTTCAACTCAAATCGACGATCCTATGACCCTCTCTTAGATCAACGATCGAGATCTTCGGGTTTCGGACTTCAAAGATTTCAAATCTCAAACTTCATCCTTTCTCCAATGGATTTTATCCGAAGGCCATAATCCACTGACACATGTCCACCTTAGATCAACGACTGAGGTTTACTTCGAGTCTTTACCCGGAGTGCATGGATCTATGCCACGTCTCTCCTGAACTTCGATGGCTCGGATTCACTTTAGGTGATCCAACGCCTGAGATTCACTTCAGGTGATCTCATGGCTCAAGTCTAGTTCGACTGATTGGACGATTGAGATTCACTTTGGATCTTTGGAGCTTCAGGCTTCGAAAATCCCAAGTTTCAAACTTGGTTCCTCCTAAGCTTTCGATATCTGACGGCTCATATTCACTTTGATCAATCTGATGTCTGAGGTTTAATTCAGATGATCTGATGGCTCAGGTCTTCTTCAGGTGATCGAACAACTGAGATTTCACTTCATTTTTCCAGCTCTTCAGGCTTTGAAAATCTCAAGTCTCAAATCTTAATGAGTTCTCTCTCCAGTATGTGTGAAGTGTTAAAGCTCGTGCACTTTTTTCTGATCAGAAGGTTGTTGATTTGTGTTGTGATCCAACATCCATTGTCACTCCTCCTCCTGAGCTTTTGACTTCTTCCGACTTAGAAAATTCTCTAAGTTCTCAAAGGTCTCTACCTTTGAACCTCCTGCAAGTCTGTCTCTTGGACCTTGACTACATTTCTAAAAAGTGTTATCCCTCCTGAGCTTGGTCTTCATGAAGTTTTGGACTCCCGCACACTCCTTGCATTTCAAGGATTTCGATAAACTCAAATCCAAAGGATTTCTTGGAAAGAAATTCGTGTCACCCTCATCACATTCTCCTTTTTCTCGATGCACACCTTGCAGAGCTCTTCCTTATAGAGTGTTCAATAACTATCTCTCTCTCTCTCTCTCTCTCTCTCTCTCTGAACTCAACACAAAGTTATTCCTGTACACTCCTTGCACTTCTGTTGGTGAGGATTCAATGGTATCTCTCTTGAACTTCTCTGAGGTTAGCTCACCTTTGTCAACGCACTCCTTGTGGACTATGTGCACTTCTTGCACTCGAAACTCTCCTGGGAGAAACAATTGAAACTCATGCTAACATATCATAGTTTCATATGTTCATTTATGGAAATAACAATAAAAGGAAATTTGCAAGTAATAACAACATCCACGCATTGGGTCAATTTTCCTTTGTTATATTCATTCAAAATAAAAATGGCTACAACTTTAATCAAACAGCAACTAAAAACTCAGAAATATCCTACTAACTTGCAGCAGCCTCATTTGGGCATACAAAACCTCTATTTATCTCAGAGGGTCCTTAGGGTTCCTCCCAACTACTCATCTACTCGAAAACAAAAACCTAACTACTACCTACGTTTAGTTACATTCAAGACTCAGAATGAAACTCCCTTATTGCTCATGATCATTCCCCTTCCAAGCATTTGATCTTCTTTAGTTCTTCATCATCTCCCTAAAAGATTCACAGTAACTCCCAGCATTTCAGATTCTAATATGAGTCCCGAGCGTTGAGCTTTCCTACCACATGTGCTCGCTGACGATGCTCCTGCATCAGTATGGCTAATGAAAAATGAAAATTCCATACACTACAATGTGTTCTTTAAGCATTCATGTCTTAAAAGGTATAAGAAAAAGTAGAAGAAACAGAAATAGAGAAATAAATAAGAGATGAGTGGGAAGAGTGAGTTACCCACCCATTGAAGTCTTGTTGAAGCGAGTAGCTAGAGAAACGACAGAGTTTGAAGAGATCATCTTTCCATTCGCTGATTTCATGTACACTTTATCTTCCATTGTTCTCATGCTCTCGGAATGCTTCAGCAAATGGGCCACCGCATTGCTCCGGTCATCGAACTTGCAAAAGAATGATGTCGCAATGACCTCGTAAAACAAAGGAATAGTGATAGCTATGACCATGTTTTCTCTATTATTCTCCTCACCTCACTCTCACTAAATCTTTTCTCTATTATTCCACAATTATATTTGCTCATTTAAGATCAAAAGAACTATACCATCTACTTCCTTCTACTTCCTCTAAAAAAGCAACTTTGAATTGTTGAAAAAAAATTCAAGTCATCCAATCACAAGTTATTAAAGTTGATGAAAAGGCTCAAGTGCCACATAGCAGATCACAAGTTCTTCAAGTTGAGGAGAATGCAAGTGCTACATAGCAGTTGAAGAGAATCGTAGTTGAGAGAATAATTTTTATTGTCACATTTTTACTTTTGTCGTGGGAAAGTGAACACTGAAATGTTAAAAAAACACATTTCCTCACAATTTCTTCTTATTATTATTTTAAAAACAATAAGAATATCTCTCCTTCCAATTTTCCTAAACACTTTTTTCTTTAAATTTTTAAACAATTTTGGAAAAATGTTAGAAGAATAATTCCCCTTCCCTTCACCACTTCAATAAAATGATAATATCAATTTTTTAAACAATTTTGGAAAAATGTTAGAAGAACCTTTCCCTTTCACCACTTCAATAAAATGATAATAAATATTAGAAGAACATTTCCCCTTCCTTTCACCACTTCAATTAAAAATAAAATGATAGTAAATATTAGAAGAACATTTACCCTTACCTTTTACCATTTCACCATTTCAATAAAATGATGGAAAATGGTTACAAGAACATTTCCCCTTTCCTTTCACTACTTCAATAAAATGATGGAAAATGGTGACAAGAACATTTCCCCTCATCATTTTGTTTATTTTTTAAATTAAAGTAGTAAGAGGAAAATTTAGAATAACCAAGGTTTTTCTAACTATTCTCCTCATCCATGTGTTTTTAGGTTTTTTACATTTTTTTCTTACCATTTTGATATTTATTTAATATATCTTTAGAAATTCAAGACTAAGTATTAAAGGGAAATGTTAGAAGAATCATGGTTCTTATAACTTTTCCCCTCACTACTTTGTTTTTATTTTGGGGATTTTTAACATTTTATCTTACCATTTTTATTTTTATTTTTATTTTTATTTTGAATATATTCAGAAAAATCTAGTAATGGGAAATGTTAGAAGAACCATGGTTTTTATAACTTTTCTTTCACCACTTTGTTTTTATTTTGGGTTTTTTTACATTTCTTCTTACCATTGTTATTTTTATTTGGAATATATTCAAAAAAATCAAGATGAAGTTGTAATGAGAAATGTTAGAAGAACAATGGTTCTTATCAATTCCCCCCCTACCATTTTGTTTTTATTTTCGATTCATCTAGAAATTTAATATGAAGTGGTGATTGTTATAGCCATAATTTTAATCCAGGGTTAGAGAGGAACACAACAAAAGATGAAATCCAAGACACATCTCTAGCTTAGGATCCAGACATTTTTTGACAGGTGTCGTTGGTCATCTATGGGACAACCAACAACATGTCGTTGTCATCAGTTAACAACAAGAAATACCCTCTGTAAGGTTCTATATTCGCAGAGTTTCGAAGAGGAAATCAGGGGATGAGTTGGTTCTTTGTGGCATGAGACTTGTAAATCACATCAATTGAGTCTCCAATGGTCTCTAGAATATCTAGAAGCTCTCCCAAGCCTCTTCCAAGAATCTATATAAAGAATACAAATCTTGAACATGAGGAGGACGAATCGTTTACAAATCTACGTTGTCAAAATTCATATGTGCTTCTCCATCTACATTAGTTGTAGTCATGTTGACTAGCTTGGTTGCAGAGAGGAGGAGTAAGGAGAAAGGACTAAAGAGGAGTGCATCTACACTAAGAGGTAATTATATTCATGTAATTATGTTATTCAAATTAATATATCATTGGTCCCTATGAATGTTTAATTTCATGCATGAATGTTCAAATATAATTTATTTCATCATAGATCAGGTCATATCCATGCTAGATCTATGATTCTAACACTAAAAAGAGAAGTATGAAGGAATTGTTTGTTTCTTGTGTGCAAGGAGGTGACAGGGAATGTGTTGTAGAGACTAGAGCTGAAAATTCAAGATTGTAGTAACTAGGACATAAAAAGGACAACCTTCAGGAAAAGGTATGTTATTCCACTATTTCTTAGTTTAATTGTGAATCAAATTGTTTGAGTCTAAAGGAAATCCATAGAAGTCTAGCCCGCTGTTTTTCTAAGATCAGTAGACAGATCCTAAGGAAATATTACTATCCACCCATGAGATTTTCTCCATAACAGAACTGAAAACTCCACTGGGAAAGAATATTTGATTCTTCTCTAGTTCAAAATCCCTTTCCTAGTATCATTTGTTTTGATTTGGTTGTTTTATTCCCTGGTACTCTCTCAAAGGTTAGATCCCTCAAATATGCCATATCTATGTCAAATCTCTCTTTTTCAAATTTTTGCAGGGTGTCGCTTGTTGCACTACTAGTGACAAGTGACTAGTCACTTGTTGCAGATCGTCTGACCCACGACACCCCCTGTAAAATTTGAAAATTGCATGGTTGTCATATTTCTTTGGTTAGATCTGGTTTGTATGATCTCGTGGATTTTTTATTAGTATGTACATGTGGATCTTATCTCTAGTTGATTCCTTTGTCACACCTTGTGTCTTCAATTTCGGTTTGAAGTGTGGTTGTGTAGCTTGCTTGGATTTCTTCTTTATGCTTGTTTATTGTTTAGTGATCCATTGAAGTTGGGAAGTGCACCCAACATATCTAATTACATATGGTGGTGTCCTCTATCAATTGTATTTGGTTTTTTTACCTTTTTGTGATTGGCATGCATTATTAGATCTACATTCATAGTAAGTTATGGATTGATATTCTTGTAGAGACATTGGAGTGTCCTTTTCAGCATCACTACCAATTTCCTACATCCATTTGCTTGTTGATTTGTTGGTTTTCCATTTGCATATTGTGTTCTTTTTTAAATTAAGGGACATTTTGCAACATATTTGGAAAAATAAACAAAAAATATTTACATGCTTACAAGCTTTTGAAGCATTAAAGAAAAAGTGCATTATTGGAGTGTTTGGTTTGAGATCTTGTTAAAATTTTGGTTCCGATTTTTATTGCATGGTTGCTTGGTGTTTGAGAGGTTGCATTGTGAAGTTTACAAAAAAAAAAACTATTTTCCCTCCCGTATCTAGAATTCATTGAATTGAACAAGTGCATTAGCATTTTTCCCTTGCTTTGGTTGGGTCAAGAGTCACAGCATCACTAAAGTTTCATCAATTTTCCCTTTGACATAAAAACAACCATATGAAAAGAATTTCATAATTAAAATCAATTAGACTATTTTCTTTAATAGCAGACCAATACTAGATAGGTTTAAGGCCTTGGAATAGGATTGGAGAGAGAAATATTCAAGGCCACCAAAAAAAAACCTAGAGTTCATTAATGAGTGTAAAATCCATTCTTGCAACTAGTGTGTCAGGAAGCTCCTCTAACACAAGAGTCAAGCACAAGATCGCATCGGGGGAAGGTAGGGAGATTATCCCTCTATATTTCTTTTATTTTTTATGGTATCGCTTCGATTACTATGTATACAAGGGTTTCAATGGTTCCACACCTCTATGTGAGATAACACCTTTAAAGCTTCAGGCTTAGTTACCCTGCCCTTATGTGTGGTTGAACCTACAATTGTTTGTTTGGTCATTGATTGTGAGGTGGTAGCCTTAGTGACCATTCCTAGGTGTCTACGTAGGTGACTACAAGTGGGCATGCCTGTAGTACTAACAAGTGCATAAATTGACATACTTTCAACACCCATCTAGTACATTTTTCCTTACCATTTTCCACTAATCATATCCTTTTTGACACCTTCCTTATCTAGTTTTGTCACACTTTTCATCAAGGTATGAATTTCCCCATATGTCATTTTATGTTATCCTTACATATTTCTTAAGGAACTTGTTACGTTCAGGCGCTAACATTGTTATACATGAGAAATTATAGTGTATGCCTTACAATAATTTCATCTCCTTACAGTAGTTGCAACTCCTTACAGTGGCTACAATTCACCTATGTTGTTGTGACTCCAAGCATAATACAATTTTTGCAACTCTAATTGTACTCTTCGTTGCTACAACTCCAAGTACGACATCATTGCTGCAATTCCAAATATGACACCATTGCTGCTATTCTGAGTATGATGTCATTGTTGCAAATCTGAGTACAAATTTCACCATCACAACAGTCACCAATACAACCAATAGCTAGGGAATCCTCCTCACATAGGAAAGTGATAGGAGACAAATGGATGTTGGGCATTGTTTCATTGTTTTTATTCCATTCTTGCTCACGTACCAACCTTCTTAACACTGGGGAGTTTTAGACATAGGGTTCGTCCAGAGCATGTCTAATAAAACCCCCTAAGCATCGACATATCAATCATCGTCCAAGGTCAAGGAAGGTCACACCTAATATGAAACAAGGATCACAAATACTATAAGGTCTTGTGTCAGGGATGGAGGATTAAACATTTGAAACCATATTGTTATTAGCATCCATGAAACTCATATCTAATAGACTACTTTTCAGGACTAAGAATTAAAACAATACATACATATATTAATCTTATTCATAATAGACACAGAATAGACACAGAATAGAACGAAACTACCATATCTTTAATATTGGGAGAATTCCATCTCACAGAGATATACATTGCAATGAGAAATTGCTTAAGACATCCATAGAATTTCATATCATTACTATGTGACATAATGGGAATACAAAGAATGTGCCATGCACCTTTCCTTAGGATTCAGAAAGAACAAAGACACGGGAATATATTCAAAACATCACAATATTACAATAGGATCGGAGTGATCTTGAGATTAATATCCAATCGACTATTTCACACACTAACTAGCTAACTCTTGTTATGATCTTAGAGTTATTTTTTATAAGTTTAACTACTGGAGATCATTGTCTCTGTCTACTCTGCTCCACTTGCTTTTATCATCCAACTACCTCACACACTTATGGTGCCTACGAACACTCCACGTAGACTCTCTACATCAGGGGATATCTTAACTACCTAGACATATCATCTTCTTGTTGCCCCACATCTTCATATGTTGCAGGTACTAATAATTTCGAGAGAATTCCCAATGATTATTTTCTTGATTCTAGTGGCCATTTCCTTGGTTTCTGGGGCAAATGAAAAAACTTGGACCAACGCACACTTTATAGTCTTTATTCTTGGCATGCTATTGAAAAAACTTGATTCTATTCACACTTTATGGAATTCATTGCACATTTTCTTCGATGCATAAAAAACTATGAAATGAGTGTGCACAACTCATTTGTGTGTGTGCGTAAAACTGGACCATAAACTTTGGGTGCCAACAAACCCCCACTACTATTATATCGCTCGGCATTGAGCCATTTCTTTATGGAATGATCTCGGTGACGGACAGGACTATGCCTTTGAGGTTATGCACAAATTCCAAGTATCGCATCTCTATGATAGAGCTTGTCGATGCATTGACATACGTCACAACATTTGCAGTAGTCTTTATAATCTGCAAAGAGAAAAAGCCACCAGAGACCTGCGTGTAGAATATTGTGTGTGTTTTATTTGTCGATGTTACGCCCTCTAAAAATTCCTTCATGTTCCTCATATAATAGGGATTTCCTTTCATGTTCCAAGGATAGTGACACAGGATTCCATCCCCACCCAACTTATACAATTTTTCGTCAATCAACTGATAATCAACATTGTGGGTCTCCAGTTGGTGATGTTGCATAGGAGTATATCCTGAGGGAGCTTGTCTGATGGTAAGAAATTATTCTATTTCGTTCAATTGATATGGTACAACTTCCACTCAAAAGAGTTTCACATATGGAAGTTCATCATCAAGGCTCTGAGCAGCCTCCCCCGTCTCAATGTGAGACAGATGATATGGTCCCGCATTCTGCTTGCATGGTTTAACCATAACTTCGAAGTCAAATTATTGGAATAGCAACAACCACTGGAAGATGCAGCCACCCAACATAGGTTTGTTAACTAAATAATTGAGGGATAAATGATCTGTGAAGAATTTTAAAGAAGACCCTAGCAAGTAGTAGTGAAATTTTTGCAGGGCATATACCATAGCGAGGCCCTCACGCTCAATGGCAATGTAACTTATTTTGACATTAGACAACTTTTGGATGGAAAAGTAGACCATATGATTAATATTTCCTTCCCCTAGTTGTGCGAGAATGAAACAAAGCGTAATGGACAAAGTGTCAATGTGGACATGGAAGAGCTTGGACCAATCTAGAAAAATTAAAGTGGGCACAATAATTAGTTTTTCTTTCAGGGTGTCGAAGGCTTGTTGGAATTATGTTGTCCATCCATATTTAATATCCTTGGGCAATAGTCTTTTCAATGGGGCCAAAATATGAGAATAGTTCTGGATGAACCTCCTATAGTAGTCAGTATGATCGAAGGTTATGTGCATTCCATGAACTGAAGTAGGGGCCACCATATCCAATATGGTGTAAATCCTAGCTAAGTCCATGAGCAAGTCATCTTTACACACAACATGGCCCAACACTATACCAAAGGGTGTACAAAAGATGCATTTCTTCAAATTTAAAGAGATTTGTAGTTGGCGGCATCAATCCAGCATTAGCCAAGGGCTTGTATGTGCTCCTTTATTAGACTAAACATAGTCCATTAGTCCAAGTAGACTTCAAGGAATTTGGGGATAAATTCCTTGAAAGTTGCAACCACTATCTAAGAAAACACTGTGGGGATGTTATTTAAGACAAAGGGAATGACTGTATATGAAAAGGACCCCCATTCGATCGCAAAGGTGGTTTTAGTTAGATCTTCCTCTATGATTTGAACTTGATGATACCCAGAGAAACCATCCATGAATGAGTAAGCTTCCCAGCCACCAACATTTTCAAGCACCTCATCTATAAAGCACATTAGGAAAGGATCATGGATGCAAGCTATGTTCAAACTTCTCAGATCAACGCATATATAAATATCTCCAATCATTTTAGGTTGCATGACAATGGATTTAACCCAATTAGATTCCTCCATAGATACAATGATCCTGGCATCCAACATTCAATCTAGTTCTTTCGACATATTTTATTTATACTTAGGATTTAGGCAGTAGGGTCTTCTCTTGAATGACTTGGCATCGGGTTTGAGTTGGATCTTCAAAGCTCCCAAGTATCTCATAATTCCCTTCATCTCAAAAAAACTTCAAGAAAACAAGTCCTTATATTCCTTAATGATACTGGAGAATTCAGGAATGCTCACAGAGATCCAAGAGGATCTAAAACACTCATACAGGACCATAAAGACCCAGAAAGATCAAAGTTTGAATTTATAAATGATCCAGGTGGATCTCAGTGACCATACACCTTTTCCACTGAATCACTATTTTGAGCCTGTGGTTTTGATAAACCATGAAATTCACCCTTTTGATGGGGAATGGAATGTAAGGTCATATTCATTTGTTAATTATAGATATCATGTAATGGTTTTATGTACATGCCTACAACATAGCCTTAATGCATCAGATCCCATTAGAACTCTGCAGTTAAGCGTGGTTTTATGTACATGCCTACAATATAGACTTAATGCATCAGATCCCATTAGAACTCCATAGTTAAGTGTAGTTTTATGTACATGCCTACAACATAGCCTTAATGCATCGGATCGCATTAGAACTCTGCAGTTAAGCATGCTCAGTCTAGAGTAGTACTAGGATGGGTGACCACCCAGAAAGTGCTAGTATTTTACATGCCTATGGAATTTTATAAACTCAGTCCAATTTATCCCACATGCATCACACTCCATTGCCTCCCTAAAGGGCCTCCTTCACCTCAATTATATATGAGCCGAAAAAATGGGGTAGCTTATATCTGAAAAGAAAGAGATGTTGGCTATGCTTCATTCACAAGAAGCTTTACATCACACTCCATTGCCTCCCTAAAGGGCCTCCTTCACCTCAATTATATATGAGAGAGTGAGAGGAGAACAATTCCCATGATGCATGTGGGATAAATTGGTATAATTTTATAAAATTCTATAGGCATGTAAAACATGAGGACTTCCCGGGCACCCATCCCAGTACTACTCTTTCTCAAGTGTGCTTAATTGCAGAGTTCTAATGGGATTTGGTGCATTAACGCTATGTTGTAAGCATTTACATAAGACAACTAGAAAATCATTACATGATGTTTGTAATTTAGAAATAAAGATGACATTACATTCCATTTCCCATCAAAAAGGGTGAATATCATGGTTTATCAAAACCATAGGCTTGAAATGTTGATTTAGTGGAAAAGGTGGATGGCCACCAAGATCCACCCAGATCAATGATCCTTTGTTCTCTCTTCTCCTTGACCCGATCTCTAGATTGAAGTCCTTCTCCACTTATCCAAGATCTTGAATCATAGTCCTTCCTAATCCAACTCTATGTGTCAACTCTCTCAACACAAGTTTCAATTGTCTTCCTCCTTCACACTAGCCTTGCTTTTATAATCGCTAGTTATATCTCCAAAGTGATTACATGTTGAGATTTCTCACTTCACCTGAGATTTAAAAACATGCTAATTACTTTTAGCACTTTCCTTAAATAACTCAATTAACTAAATAATTAATAAAAGTGAATTATTTTAATAATTCATTTAATTAAATTAAATCCAAGAGAAGAAGGCTTTGGACGATTTCCACACATCTAGACACATAGACCTGTGTGAAAATACTTGTATTATGCTACCACTAGAATCAAAATTTAGTTTACATCCTAGCTTAGTAAAGGGGGTTTTCTCACCAATGGAAGAAAATCCCCAACACAAATTGGCAAATCACACATGGGTTTAGATCATCATATACCACTTCTTAGGTTATTTTATTCATTTTCCAAGCTCTAGTGACTTGTAGGAACATTAATAGGGCTACATTTTGATTTGGCAATCACCCTCAATGATTTTGTTTCTAGAAATTTTGTTTTTCATAAAATCAATTATTTGTGTGGTTGTATCTATCTATTGTGTGCAAGTCTCACACCATAGAAGCACTTTCCCATGGAATTCTCATATATCGACGCTATGTCAATTGGAAGAAATTTTATTACAAACTATGTCACTAACCCACCATGCAACCTATGTGACTGTCTCTATAAAAAACAAGATGGTAGGCCCAAATACAATTTTTAGGCCTTAGGAAATTTGATCAGTTAGTTTAAGTATCATGCTTTAATTTTTTATGAATTATAGTCTAATATTGTTTACTCTTTTTCATTTTCTTAGTGATTGGATAACTCATAGGTTGTGAAGTGGAAACATTGTTCCCAACTCTTTCCATGTGGATGGATTTTGTACTTATCATGGCACATGGATGCATAGCTTTCAACATCATTTATTTGTTTCATTTTCAATATCACAAATCACACACAAGGGACCTAAAAAATCCATAACCTCTCGTATTCTCTTCACTTTGCACCCATAAGTGAGCTTGGTGAGTCATAAAAAGGTGAGTGGGTTAAATGCCTCCCTTTTCACATTTTAAGTTTGGTGGTGTGATCATTTATTTGTAAAATTCACAAACATTTAGAGGTTAATTAGGTGGAGTAAGAACCCCTTAAGTTCATATATTTTTCCGTTATCAATTTCTTTTAAGTTTTTTGCAAATTTCATTTGGAGAGTAGTGTTAATATTTTCAAAGGATCATAAACACCTAGAAATTAAGTAGGTGGAGTAAGAACCCTTAAGTTCACATACTTTTCTCTTTATCAAATTTCTTAAATTTTTACAAATTCATTTTCAAGCACTCTCGTTTCAAACATTGTTGCTTATCCATGTGAATCACACACATGAAGGACCTAAAGAATATTATTTATCCCAAGTATGATGCTCTTCATCCTATGCCCATAAAGGAATCTTGGTGAATAAAAAAAGGTGAGAAGTTTGAAATAACCCATTTGTCACACCACTAAGTAAATTCATTGGCTTGTGGTGTTAGTTTAGCCCCATAAAAATAAATCAACTAAAGCATTGAGCATACTTAATGCCTTTGTTGGAGCTCACAATACAATTAATAGCCTAGGTTAGGACTGTCATGATAGGTATCCAAAGAATTCCCTATAGTGATTTCTCATTTAAAACATAGAAGTTGTCTTAGGGAGCTTTAAAATCCTTTACTTCAAGTGTGCAAAATATAAGGCAAGGAGATATCTTGTGGAGTCATATTATGAGGTCAGATTGTTTTTTCTAGTCTCCTTGAGTCACCTAGCTCTTGTTTGATCACGACCCTTGAATTATTGACGCTAAGAGTCCCTTTCCCACATTTGAGAAATGTATATTAGTGAGCAATATTAGTATTTATACCCATGTGGAATTTGTGGGCTTCATTTGCACCTAAGACAGATAACATCAACCATTGAGTAATGTTGTCAATTCCATCAGGACATGCCCCAAATACCTTTCACTATACATAACTCTTTCATACATTCACTTTCCATCTTTGGTTGATTCAAAACCCATATGTTGAGAGATTTTGGAAGGTATAGTTACCTTTTGAGTGGAATATTGCTAGAGTCATAAGATCATGATTTTTATTTTCAAAACATCACATGTTAAGCTTACATTAAATATTTACATTGTGATCTATCAAAACACAATTGACTACCACATTTTTAACCACATGAGCACCTTTTTCATTTGGAAACATGGATTTTGAACCCATAATGGAAATAAATAAATAATTGGGGGCATGTCCCCCAAACCCCAATCCTATGGAAATACTCACAAAAAATATTGGGAAACACAATATACTTTCCCATGTATTAACCTAGCCCCATCCTTTTCTTGAAAATTTAGACAAAATTGGACCCATCATCAAATTTGTATTGGTTATCCACCACTCAAGGGGAGTATGAATACCACACACTATAAGAACCCATGGCATGGGCATATTGCTAGTAATGTTGGGGGAACTTGCAATCCCAACCAAACACTACAGTCAAACCAACAATTCACCCTAGAGATAGTCCAATCAATTCATTTAGAGTGAACATAGTGAAATAAACTTAATGGATCCCATTCAACTGCCTTGCAGTGCCCCCTCCCCGAACATGAACCTGGCATTCCCTTATGTGAGGTTCCATGCTCCTCAACATCAGTTGTTACCCCTCATGTGGGTAACCCAACCTCTAACCAAATCTACTTCATATTTGAGACCCAATCATGTAGACTTGGGGGAAACCCTTCCACCTCTAGTGAAACAATGTTCACTATACCTTCTCCTTGTAAGGAAAGTGGAAGTACTTACCCACACCCATCATAGGTCATCACCTTTAATTGGTACCAACATATCCAATAATGACTCCCATATTCTACCCTATTTCAAATGCATTCCATTGTTAAGAACTTTACATTTCATTAATGTGTTGTAGATGATGGGGCCTCCCCATGTATTATTTTCTCATTGGCATGGAAACACCTAGGATATCTCACTCTCATTCCATCAATGAAAAAGTTAATATACTTTAATGGTAGGATATATCCCCCCTTATGTATTTTAAATAATATCCCATTGATTTAGGTCATAATACTAGTTTGGTTGATGTTTTTGTGATGTCTAGTCTGGCTGACTCCAATATCCTCCTTGGGCATGATTACATCTATACCATGAAATTTTTAGTGTCTTCACTTTTTTGGGTCATGACATTCCCACATGAGGAATGCATCATCACCATTGATAAACTCTCTTACTATGATCACCCCTCACACGCTTCACATGACATAATTTCATCTTTCGTTGCTCGCATCAATTACATGCACTATGTGTACACCACCACTACTTTTGAAGCATCCACTCCCACCAAGTGTGAGTCCATGGCTCTAGAACCAATTCCTCGCCACTTTATCTTAGATTTTTGGTGGATTCATTTTCCCCTAGGGTAATCCAAACATGTTTCTTCCCCCATTCCCATACAAACTATCCAAAGTCTCAATGGTCATCTCTAGCTCTTCCAGTCAAGGAACAACATCAATGGCAACATGTATGTGAAATATTACATGGTTTGTAATTCTACCTGGGAAGAGAACATATCACATATTATGTAGGTTTTAGAGACCCTAAAAAAGAACCATTTTTTGGCTAACCTCAAGAAATATGATTTTGCTGAAAATTTGTTGGTGTATTTGGGGTATGTGATTGGTGGATGGGAACTCAAGATAGATCCACAAATATGGAGTCCATCATGAAATGGATAGTTCCTACAATTTTCATTGAAGTTAGGATTGTTTTTGGGGCAGAACAATACTTTTGAAAGTTCATATCTTCATTTTCATCATCAACGGAACCAGTCCATGCCATAACAATGAGTGGTAAGAATTTCTAGTGTTGGAAAATTGGTTGTCATTGATGTCAACCTTAGAAGAATCCCTAAACCAAATCCCATAAGATCATAAAAGTGATGATGATGTGTTCACTTTAAGAATCATTGAAGATCCTTGAAAGATACTTGACATAATTGTATATAACTCCAAATTGCATATATCAAAAAATATTGTGTACAAGTTTCAGATCCTGATTCATTACAGGTATGGAGTTATACTCGTTGAAAGTTAGGGTTTGTGACTAATCCAAAAACTAATACCAAAAAGGTGTTTGAGATAAAACAGTTATATCTGAAAATTGGTAGGTCCACATTGAATTCCATGTGTTGCATTAGAAGGAGAACATATCCTAATATCTGAGGTCCAAGTTTTAGAATCATAAATAGAAAATTGAACTCGTGGCTTGTTATCACATGTAATTTTTTGTAAAAAAAATTACAATTTTGTCCAAGTTGGTGTTTGAAAGGGTAATGAAATGGTCCTAGGGATGTTTATCATCGTATCAAGTGTCAAAATATCAATCTTTGAACTTCATCCATCAATTGAATCCAAACAATAGAAGAAAATGTCAAAAGGAACCTCGCTCTGCAAGTTCATTGTGTAAGTTCGCTATGCAAGTTCTAGAAATGAATGTTTTTGTAGTCAACTTCAAACTCATTTTATGACCAAATTAAAAGGAATATTTGAAAAATAAAAGAGGATTTTATCAAGAACAATCCCATTCCCAAAAACCTCTCTCAGTCTCTTCACATATGTCATGGTTTAGAACATTTGAATGGATCTTTACAACCTTTTTTTCAGATTTAGACATTTAATGATTTCCTATTTTAGCCATTATATTTGGGCATGGATACCGAGAAGCTAGAGAGGAATTTTGGAAAACTAAAAGACCATTTTTTCAATAGCAAGACAATTCACAAAAACCTCTCTCTATTTCTTCACAAGTGTCATGGTTTAAAATATTATAATGGATCTTTACAGCCTATTTTTCAGATTTAAACATTTAATGATTTCTTGTTTTAGTCATTATCTTTGGGCATGGATCCTGAGACGCTGGAGAGGAATTGTAGAAAACTAAAAGAGACTTTTGTCAAGAATGATCCCATTCAAAAAAACCTCTCTCATTTTATAACAATTATCATTATTCGATAGATATGATGTTATATTTGACCCCTATTTTCCAGAAAAGTGATTCCTATTTCCTAGCAGGCAGTTCTAAACGTGTTGCTACAATTTTGTAACCAGATCCAACTTTGGGAAGGAGTTGAGCTCGACCTGCTCAGCTTGGGGAAGATTATTTTCTATATATATTTGCAATTTTTATTGACTAAGGGGTTGGAATGAGTGTAGAGGAAATTTGTCTTGAAATTTTTTGTAATTTTTCTGAAGTTTAATTAAATATTAGTGAAGAAGTACAATGTTATTCATACCAGATATTCTTGTGGTGGTGATCTGAAGTGTGTGTTTCCCTCTCACGTATGGATCAGGCACAGGTCTATGAGTTTTTTATTGCCTCACATGGATTTTTCCATCCCCATTGGAGCAAATTTTAGCACATGTAATTTTTTGTAAAAAAATTGGAATTTTGGCCAAGTTGGTGTTTGAAAGGGTAATGAAGTGGTACTAGGGTTGTTTATCATCATCTCAAGTGTCAAACTATAAATAATTTACCTTCATCCATCAATAAAATCCAAACAATAGAAGAAAATGTCAAAATGAAACTCGCTCTACAAGTTCGCTATGCAAGTTCATTGTGTAAGTTCGCTACGCAAGTTCGTTGTGTAAGTTTGCTACGCAAGTTCTGGAAATGATTGTTTTTGTAGTCAAATTAAAACTCATTTTCTGACCAAATGAAAAGGAATATTTGAAAAATGAAAGAGGATTTTGTGAATAATGAGCCCATTCACAAAAACCTCTCTTAATTTCTTCATACGAGTCATGGTTTGGAAGATTCAAATGGATCTTTACATCATATGTTTCAAATTTAAACATTTAACGATTTCTTATTTTAGTCAGTATCTTTGGGAGTGGATCCCGAGAATTTAGAGAGGAATTTTGGAAAACTGAAAGAGGATTTTGTCAAGAAAAATCCCATTCACAAAACCCTCTCTCATTTTCTTCATAGGTATCATGGTTTGGAATATTCTAATGGATATTTACAACCCATTTTTCAGATTTAAACATTTAATGATTTCTTGTTTTAGTCATTTTCTTTGGGCATGGATCCCAAGATTCTGGAGAGGAATTATAGAAAACACAAAAAGGATTTTTTCAAGACCGAGCACATTCACAAACACCTTTATCAATTTTGTAACAACTATCATGATTTGAGAGATGTGATGTTATCTTTGACCCTTATTTTCCAGAAAATTGATTCATATTTCCTAGCAGGCAGTTCTAAACGTGTTGCTATAATTTTGTAACCAGATCCAATGTTGGGAAGGAGTTGATCTCGACCTCCTTATCTTGGGGAAGAGTATTTTCTATATATATTTGTAATTTTGATTGACTAAGGGGTTGGCATAAGTGTAGAGGACATTTGTCTTGAACTTTTTTGTAATTTTTCAAAAGTTTAATGAAATATTAGTGCAAAAGTACAATGATATTCATACCAAAGATTCTTGTGGTGGTGATCTGAAGTGTGTATTTCCCTCTCATGTACTTATTTCTTGTGTTATTTTCTCATTTCTTCTGCAACATTTATATGCTTAAATTGGAAAGGTAATGGTCAGGAATTCATCTGATATTGATGCTCTAGATTCAAGCAATTTAAGTATTGTTATCTCTTCTTAACTCAATCAGAATTCATCCTAGTTGGTGATATGAATGTAGGTATTTGTTTTCTCTTTCTTCCATTCTATAACAACAATATTTAAATTGAAATATTATCACCTATCTAGCTGATGTTTCCTTGATAGTTCTACCACCAGTCAATGATAGTTCAATTTGCTTCAAAGTTGACTCCACGACCAATGGATTTCTCTCTCTGCTCTACCACCACATCTTAAAACCTTATTTATATTTCAGATCTAGCCACTAAGCCTAATTTACATTGAGAGATCCCTATCTAGTTTGGAAAGGCCATATTCCAAGCCCAAAGTGGTCTTTGGTTACCTCTGTGGTTTCCCTCCCACAACCAAGGGAAATTATGGAGTTATAACATGGTGAATCTTACAAGTTTCCATATTTGAGGTACAGTTCTAAGAAGTTTTGCATGCAGATTTAAGAAGTGATTTTGGGATTGTATTTGAAGGTTGATTTGATCTTGTATCATCATTTAAAATATTCCAAGGGGATTGGTGTATCCTTCCTAGTGCTGGAATACTCGGGGAGTGGGTGCTTCCTTCAATTTGGTGATTGTAAAATCTTGAAACTACTTAAGAAAAATTTCCATGGTTTTCTTCCAGTTGGGTTTCCACACAAAACTTTGTGCGCAATGTGTATGAGTTTATGTGATGATTAATGGTTAATTTTTCTGTAGTGATTTAGGGTTAAAATTGTTGAAATATCTCTATACGAATTCACCCCCCCCCCTCTGAATATTCTTGAATATTCTAACAATTGGTATCATAGAAGATTCCTTCGAGAAGAGTCTAACCATTGGAATCAAAATAATGGATATGAAAGGAGAATTTACCAAAAATGGAACACCATTGTTTGATGGGGAAATTTATGCTTTTTGAAGCATAAGAATGAGAGCATTTTTGCAGGCACGAGGATCTGATGTTTGGAAACTTGTAGTAAATTGATACACTGCACCAGCTTCTCCCCCAATAGACAATGTTGGGAAAAATCTCATTAAATACAATTCAAAGGCTATAAATTCCATTCTAAGTGGTCTAATAGGTTCATAATTTGTTAAGGTTATGCATTGTGATTATGCAAAGGAAATCTAGGACAAGCTCAAGAATGTTTATGAAGGAGATTCTAAATTCAAAGGGGCCAAGCTTCAAACTTACAGAGGACAATTTGATAATCTCAAAATGAAGGAAGATGAAGATATTGTAGCTTATTTTCTCCGAGATGATTAAATTTTGAAAAATATAAGAGGATTGGGAGAAAAGATTAAAAATTCAATTATTGTGCAAAAGATATTGAAATCTCTCCCAATGAGATTTGACCCTAAAATATCAACTCTATAAGAAAGACAAGATCTGGCTACGTTGAGCATGGATGAATTAAATGGAATACTTACAGCATATGAAATGAGAATAGAATAGGAAAATCCATCCAGAAGGGAAACATCTTTCAAAGCTTCTGAGAAGACAAGAAAGAAAACGACAAGGTAAAAATCATGCTCCAACAATAGTGATGATTCAAAAAATGAAGAAGAAACCAACTTTGTGAGAAATATGAAAAGATGAACTGGAAAGTACAAAGGTAAGCTTCATTTTAAATTCTTTAATTGTGGTAAAGTTGGTTATTTTTCTTCCAAAATTCCTTTAGTAAAGTGATGAAGAAGAAGTTCTTAAGAAAGAAAAGAAATATCAGAAAATATACAAGGAAAGAAATCAAGGAATATTTTTAAAAAAGAAAATCCTAGATTCAAAAGATGATAGTTCCTCATCTGATGAAGATGATGATAGTGACAATGACTCAAGAAGAATATTATTCATGGCGTTAGAGACTCGAGAGGAAACTACTGAAAATAATGAAGGAGACTATGAAGAAGAAGGAGAAGTGAATATTGAAACAAAATTGATCAGTTCCTTAAGTGATCTAAGGATAGAAAGGATGAAAAACAAGTCTCTCAAAGAAGAGTTAAGTAAATTGAAGGAAGACTTTTAAAACCCTAGAAAAATTCTAAAGAATCCAAGAAAACTACCGTAGATCTAAGGATTCAATTAGAAGAATCCAAAGTTATTTAAGAAACACTCAAGAGACAACTAGAAGAAAGAAGAAAATAACAGAGAATCTGGAAGCTGAAATAGTCTCACTAAGAAAAAGAACTACAAAAGAAGGACGTCCAACTAAATTTTGGCAATAGCACCAAAATACTAGATGAAATCATATGCAATAAAAAACTATTATATGACAATTTTGGACTTGGATACAAACAAAATAGTACTAATGAGGTTTAAATCTCTACGATGACAAGAATGAAGAAGAGAAAATAAGTTATGCATATACTATCAAGGGTTCCATCAAGAAAGAAGAATGCAAGTATCTAAAGGAGGAGATACATAAATCATAAATAAAGAAGAATCGAGAAGAAGATCGTGTATTCAAAATGACATGGAATCAACAACCAACAATGAAGAATACCAAATAACAATATCATCATTTCAAAATAACAACACCAACTAGAAGACCACCCACACCTAAGTACCAAAATAATCTTTTTATCTTGTGTTATTCTTTCAATAATTTTGGGAATGAAGCCATAAATTGTAGAGCCTATGCAAAGGGTAGAAACACCTGAAACATAAGTAGTTAGGAAAATACCAAGAATCATTATGAAGGAAATTATCCTTCATATGTGAGGCATTTGACAGAAATTATAACAGTTTTGGTGCTCTAGGTTATGAAATTAAATGTTGCAAATGTAACAATTTTGGTCACATAGACAAAAATTGCAGAAGTGATTTGATAGTTTCTTCAAGGGAAACTAGGCATGTTCCTTTAAATCATATAGGAAAACAATAGAGAACCTGGAAAATGAAGCAAGAATATTTGAAGGTTGAAGAATGTGGATTTGCCTTACAAGCCCAAAATAGAAGAAGTCATTGGTATATTGACAGTCGATGCTCAAAGCATATGACTAGAGACAAAAACATATTTGTAACATTAAAGAAAGAAAAAGAGGGGTCTGTTACATTTGGAAATGATAACTCGGCCAAAATTATAGGACAAGGCATAGTCAGTATTGGAAACAAAGATGTTGTGGCAGAAAATGTCCTACTTGTTGAAAATATGAAGCATAATTTGCTAAGTGTGAGCCAAATGTGTGATCAGGGACACACACTTATATTCAATTCAAAAGAATCTGAAATAAGGAAAGAATAATTAGGCATACTTGTGTCAATAGCGACAAGGACATCAAACAACATATACATCATGAATGAGATCGAAGAAGAAAGATGTTTTTTTGGAAAAGAAGATAAAAGTTGGATTTGGAATAGGATAATGGGGCATATACACTTTTATAATCTTGTCAAGATCAACAAGAAGCAAGTTTTAAGAGAAATTCCAAAAATTACCAAACCATTGAATACTATGTGCAAGCACTATCAGCATGGAAAAAAAAAAAGTTGAATTCAAGACAAAGGAATAGTCTATGACAAAACCATTGGAAATTGTACATATTGATTTATGTGAGCCCACGAGAACAAAAGGACTAGATGGTGAACAATACTTCATGCTACTCATTGATGACTACACTAGAACGACCTGGGTTTACTTCCTCAAGAAAAATTGAAAAGCTTTTGAATGTTTCAGGGTATTCAAGGAACTGGTTGAAAATGAAGCTTATTTGAAATTCAAATGCTTAAGATAAGATAATGGAGGTGAGTTTACTTCAAATGAATTCAAGGATTTTTGTGAAGAACAAGGAATAAAAATGCAATTATCAACAGCTAGAACACCTCAACAAAATGGAGTTGTTGAAAGGAAAAACAGAACTATACAAGAAATGGCTAGAACCATGTTGAATGACTCCAAGATAAGTGATATATTTTGGGGACAAGCAGTGCATACAGTCCTTCATATATTGAACAAAGGATTGATCAGAAGTAATAGTGATGAGACTCCATATGAGTTATCATAAGGAAGATTGGTCAATGTCAAGCACTTTAGAGTGTTTGGAAGCAAGTGTTACATAAAAAAGGAAGACGAGAATATTAGAAAAATTGACTCCCAGGTGGATGAAGGCATATTTGTTGGGTACTTGTGCAAAAGAAAAGCATATAAGTGCTACAATCGAAGACTCAACAAGATAGTAGAAAGAATAAATGTAAAATTTGATGAAATAGAGTTGTTGAAAACTAGGAAGGAAAGAATAAATTCAAACATATTTGAAGAATGGGAAAATGAATAACTAAGTCAAGAAGAAGAGGAAGAAGAAGAAGAAATACAAGAAGAGAAGCAACCAGAAAAAGAACAACAAGAAAACAAACAACAAGATTTTCAGAAACCTAATCGTCGGGTTCAAAAGAGTCATCCACTAGAACAAATCATTAGAGATAAAAGTGTCGGAGTAGAAACCAAAAGAAGAAGGCAAACATAAACACCCGAACAAGGAAAATTTTCATTAATGTCCACAGTTGAGCCAAGTAACTTTGAGGAAGCCATAAATGATGAACATTGGATCAAGGCCATGGAAGAAGAACTAAATCAAATAGAGAAGAATGATACATGGGAACAAGTTCCAATACCAAAGGACAAAAATTTGATTGGGACAAAATGGGTCTTCAGAAACAAGCTAAACGAAGATGGACAGGTAACGAGAAATAAATAAATACTAGTGTGCAAAGGATATGCTCAAGTTCAAGGAATAGATTTTGAATAAACCTTTGCTCCCATGGCTAAAATGGAAGCAATCCGAATTTTCTTGGATTATGCATGCTCCAAAAGGATCAAAGTGTATCAAATGGATGTAAAATCATATTTTCTAAATAGATAATTAGAAGAAGAAGTCTGCATAGAACAACAAGGGTTTCTACTATCAGAAAAGGAAGACTATGTTTGTAGAATGAAGAAAACTCTATATGAACTCAAGCAAGCTCCGAGAGCTTGGTACTCAATATTTGATAGGTACTTACAACAATAAGGATTCAGAAGGGGAAATACAAATAGTAACCTCTACATAAAATTGGATCAAGGAAGTATGATTATTATTGAAGTGTATGTTCATGACATCATCTTTGGAAGTGACGATCATAGATTGAGTTAGAAGTTTTCCAAGGATATGCATAATGAATTTGAAATGTCCCTACTTGGTGATTTGACTTTCTTCTTGGGACTCTAGATATCTCAGCTAGATGAAGGAATTTTCATTTCCCAAACCAAGTACATCAAGTAAATGTTAAATTAGTTCAAAATGGAAGACTGTAAACCTTTAGGTACTCTTATGGTTATCGGTTGCAAGTTGAGAAAAGATGATTAATCTAAAGAAGTGCATCAAAGAATCTACAAATCAATGAATTGTATTCTCCTCAATGTCAGAGCTTCAATACCGAATGTAATGCAAGCAGTTGGATAGGTCGTAATATTTCAAGCAAAACCAAAGGAAACCCATGTTCTAGTAGTGAAAAGGATATTCAAATATCTTAAAGGAACAACAAATTTTGGGCTATGATATCTGAAAGGAAATGAGTTAACTATGGTGTCCTACATGGATGCATATTTGGCATGAATTATTGATGGCAAAAGAAGTACAAGTGGAGAAAATTTCTACTTAGGTGTGTTACACCTCAAAATTACTCACTTCGATGGTGTCGCAAGTGTCATCATTACAAGTGTTGTAAGTGTCGCATATTTCCCACAAGAGTTGCATCTTGACCACAAGTGTTGCAAGTATCATAAGCATCATACTGCCATCTTGCCCATGTTGTGCCTCTAATGACATTACAAAGACACTTAAGACACCCCAAAGACTAGTTTGGAAGAAGAGAAGTCACTTGACAGGGAGTACAAACCTTTTGAAACTAAAAGAACCACTAAAAAATGACTTTTGGAGAGGAGCGCTCACCTACCCACTGTTAGGGAGTGCTGACGCTCCCTGAGCCTCTTTGGGGGAGTGTTTGAGCACCCTGTGCACCCTTTTGGGGGAGAGCTACCCTTTTTTTAGCAAATTTTGGGTTTGTTGAGGAAAATAAGGGAAGAATCCCTCAATTCCTAAAAGTAGTTGGATTTGAATAGATGGTCAAAGCATTATCCTAGGGGAGATCCTCAACTGAAGGAGAGGAATCCTCAACTCATCCCAAAGATATCTCAAGTGGTTAGACCTCTCCAAGGTTACATAAGGAGGCCTTCTCATGGTGAAAGGCACAATGGAGATTGGGAATTACATCAAACTTATGATCTCATGAGTGATATTTCATCAAAGCAATCAGTGGAGATTATTTGAGCAAAGGGGTTGGACAAGGAGAAATGGAAGAAGTTGTTGCACCTTCATTCAAAGGATTGTAAGTACTTTTACTTGTTCTCATTAATAATCAATGCTTGGCCTGTTTCTTTCAAACTTATGCTTGTTCCATATGATTTTGTCTGCATTAGATGGATCTATGTTTGAGCTAATATCAGTAGAGTAGGAAGTCTTTTGTACCTTTGTTTGTCCTACAAGATCTATCAGGGATCTCTAGATCAAAGCTCCGCCAGGACTTTGTAAGGACAAACGTCGCTAATAAGGTACATAAATTTCTCCTTATATTTCATTCATTAGCTTGATTAGATCTAGAAGGAAGTCAGTGTCCATGTTAAGCACTTTTCTGTCTTGGCCTGAGGAGTCTAGAGGCCAAGAGGGAATCCACTTGTCCGTAGGGGGATTCACCTTCAACAAAAATTGGCGACTCCAATGGGGAGGAGATCTGTTTTTTGTTTCCATTCCCAGATCTTGTTTTGGCCCTTTTCCCACTGATTTGGTATTCTCCAAATTGTCTTTTTTCTTCTTATATTTTTTTGATTTCCTCATTATGTCATCAGGATCACCCTGATTAACTGATTTTTCTTGAATTTTTGAGTTTTTGGGAACTTTTTTGAGATTTTGTAGAAGAGCACTCCCCTTCCCTTGTTAGCAGAGTGCCAACACTCCCTGGTGGTCTTACACTGAGTGTTGGAGCACTCTGGTACCCCTTACACCAGAGCGCTACCCCATTTTCAGTGAAAAACCCTCTAGTTTTTCAATTTTCTAGGTTCAATTTTTTGCCTTTTGCACTTGCTCAAGGTCTCATACTCTCAGTCCATATTGGTATTGGTTTTCAAACACCTTATTTCGGATAATTCATCCTCTTTTGTTTGGATTTTTTGACTTTTTCCTTACTTTTGAATTTTTCCTTCACGATTTGGAGTCAATTTGTCATTGTCTTCTCGCTTATCTGAATGAGTGAAAACTTTGTGAGTTTCAAAGGTCTTTTGTACTTTTCTTTATGATCTTTGAGTCATTTTGTCCAAGATCTTTCTCCTTCCTTTTGATTTTTTGGATTTCTGTTTCTTGTTTGATCATAACAAGGGTGTCTTTTGGTTTATGTGAAGTTTGCTTCCAGATCTCTTAAATCTCACAAATCTTGAAGTCTGATTAGCATAGGAAGCTTTACATCTACTTGTTATCAGTCACATATACACATTTTAGCATTGCATTAGATTCCTTATTGAGGACTATTGCATGAGGTCATTGCATCTTAGTGTTTGACAGTGAAAGGAAAATCCGTGTCCTTCCCTTAATTAGACATTCATTGAAAGAAAATATTGCTTATCATTTCTTATGCATGTTTTGGGAACTGAGGCATAATTTCATCAATTTTCACTCTCATACACCTTTGAGTAAACAACAACCACTAAAATTGATGCTTAACTAAAATTTATCAGACTTTTTACATCTTTGTTAG
>CBVK0100043997.1:0-29056 GCA_900067695.1 Picea abies
GCTCTTCCGATCTCACGGATTATTTAAATAATAAAGAGAAGTGACAAAATCAATAAGGAATATTTAAATGACAAAGTATTGGAGAACTTTCTATTTATGGAAAGTGGTTAACCCTAAAATAANNNTAAAATAAGGAAAATAGGTTAAGTGACCTAGAAATGGGTTAAGTAACCTAGAAATGGGTTAAGTGACCTAGAGGATGAAAGTATAAATAATATAGCTATGGACTCTTGAAAATCATCCCTTTTGTGGATCAATGGAGAGATTCTTGTGTGAATATATTTTGGAGTATTCATGGAGAGCTTCTTGTGAGAGCATATTTGATATGGATCTCTTGAGAGTGATTGAAGATCTATTCTAAGGAAGAGAGCCAGAGGAGGATTTCATGGACGCATAAAATTTTCATCAAATGTCGGATATCTTGATGGAAAATTTCTCGTAGCTTCAAAAACCCTAGTTTCTGAGGTGTACACGGGTTGTAATAAGACAAGGCGCGTACACATGTGGGTTGTATGAGGATAGGGCACGTACAGTGATAAAATCATGGAGATTTTTGTTTGAGCTGATGACTGCCTGTTGAAGACTGTGGCAGGTTCCAGATCTGCATTCTATGGGCTCAGATCTTCCATTGAGACACTGGTATGGTTACATTATTGTCTTGATGGATACTATTGTTTGATGTGATGTGAATACTTAGGGAGTTCTTGGTATGGATTCTATGATGTGGTTCAGTTTGGTTGATTTGGTTGATGGAGTGAGCAGTACTCTTGTGATTCAGTGGTTACATGTTTTCTATGGTATACTAGTTGTTTATACATGATTGAGATAGCATTCATATTGATTGATTGTGGAGCATGAGTAGACTATTATAAATCTTGGATATGTTGTGACTGGCTAGTGGTCAGATTGGACAGTCATAGACAGAAGAGAATGATATATTGGTTGCAGAGGATCTGAGTTGATTTTGAAGGATAACCCCTAATAGTTCAGAAGGTATACACAGGTTGTTGTATACACTGGCCGTGTACACATGCGGGTTGTTGTGATCCAGGGTGCATACACAGGCGGGCTACACTACTTACAGGTCACGTACTTGTTGACAGATTGATATCTATTGAGGATTGTTTCCTCATATCAGTTGATGTTGAGAATGTAAGTTGAGTCTTGCATATAGATCTGATCCTCTTGTAGAGTTGTACTCTATTCAGTTGTTGTTGAAAAACCCCTGGATTGTTGTCCATAATAAATAAATAAAATTGTACATACATCTTGTGTTCTTTGTGTTCCTTGTGGTGATGACTTTTTGATGATATATTTCTGATATATGTTGTTGATATATGTTCACATCTAACTGGTTATAAATGAAAGAAATGGGTAATGAGTAAATGTTGAATGTTAACTAAGGAGTTTTGTGTAAGAGGGAAGTTTTGGGAAAAAGAGCCCCAAACTCATTCACCCCCCCTCTAAGTGTGGTAGGTGTGTCCAAAACTATACATGGTTGTTATCAAAACAGACTACGTATATGTAGCCCTATACACGACTATGTAAACTGCAGCTCACGTACAAGTCTCTGAGTTGAATTTTTTTTAAATTATATTGACTCAAAATATGATTTTAAACTTGCAGGATGGTGCTAGAGTGGAGAGAAAGAGAGAATGAAGAGGTTGATGTTGCAGTAGAAAGAGATACAGGGGCGAAAATGGAATTAAGAAGATGTGGACTATATAAATTTTAGCTTCTCAAAGGTATGAGGGCTCAAGTGAGATTGCTCCAAATGTTGGTGAACTACTAGGATCCAGATACAGAGGCCTTCAACCTTGATGGGAAACCATTGAGGATTGAAGTCGAGGACATATAATTTTTGAAAGGATTATCATGTTGGGGTGAGGTGGTGAACCTCAAAGCCTAGGGAGCTAGGAGTGGCATGAATATAGAAGAATACATAACCACTCACTACATTGTAGGGACCGAGAAGGTAGGGATATAACTCTCGAATAGAGAGATAAACAACCTGAGTCTCAAGATCATTGTCCTAGTGTTGACATGGATCACAGGGTTGGCTTCGTTGCATCAGATATCAAGGCCACTTATGTTCTACTCGATGGAGTGATTATGACCCATGGTTTACGACTAGTGCACCTCACTATTGGCCAACATGAAGAGCCAACTAATAGACTGCAAAAAAGGTAGACAAAGGAACTTTGGGTTTGTGTCTATATTGTGTAGTTTTTTCTTCGAGTGGATTCTAGGCTTGGGTCCTAGAGTCGATATTGTTTCACATGGACTTCGCGATCCATCCATGGCACGGTGGACTAAGGTGATCAAGCAATTGGGGTGTGGTAGGGTAACAACACCCTACAACAGCGAGTTTGTCTTCTGGTGGTGGTGGCAAGTGATAGCTCTAGATGACTACCCATATGCAGGAATCGACTTCAGGGGAGATTCGGACATGCCATTACCACTAGGTTCCGCCTATAGAGACATAGGTATGAACAATATTTTTTAATATTTCATTTTTTTGTATTTTTGTAGAAGAAAAAAAATGTTTTTTGGATGATGTCAAGTACTAACTTAATCATGTGTTGTTACACAGATGTGGGTCTGCATAGGCTAGACGAACTCCTATGACATCGGTGGAGACACTGGGGGGGTGAGCCAGCGAGAGGATACGTTGAGAGAGTGCTTCAAAACATGCAAGGAAACATGTCTCGTTTGACGCAAAGAATTCTCATGGTTCAGGTAGAGGATCTATCGAAGGTGATGCAGTGGCAGGTGGTAGGTGTGCCTCGTTCTTGGGTGTGACTCTTTCGGTGTCTCACAAACGTTGTATTATTTTATCATGACACACATTCGGTGCCACATGCGTAGATGTCGTGATTATTGTATTTATCGGTCATATATGTATTTTGAGGGTGTGAGCCTCAATTTTGTACTATGACACAATATTTTTTGGAGAGATGAAATATAAAAAACATTGGTCTTCAGCTTTACTTATATTACAATGTGTACATTGGTGAATGTGTTTTATTTTCTTTAGCTATGTGACAAATTCCAATCTAAAACATAATTAGTGTTTGCATCAAATACATAATTAGAACTTATAAGTATGTGATGATAAATAATAAAATAAAAATGTCATTCCAAAATTCATACCCATAGGAATCATCAGAGTAGAGTAGGGTCTCGCACATGGTCACTACCATTCAACTAAAATACTACTAACTAGGAGTCCAGGAAAACTTCTAAAGAATGAATACCATGTGAAATGACATCACGTAAAATCTCTATAACGATGCTATATTTGGCCACATTATTCATTGATGCCCCTAGACAAATGCCACCTGAAGACACCAATTGAGCCTTAGGTGAGTAAATGACCCAAGCAGCGGAAGCCAAGTTTTGTGTATGATGACTGGCACCATCAGTAAATCCTAAGTAAACTGATGACTCCATTGACATCTTTCAACCAAGGGAAAACTCGATAAGAAAACCGATGACACAAAGGAAAAGATATATACATTAAAATGCATTAGTATACAAAGAGTTACACCCAAGCTTGGGGCTCAAGCATAATATATTTTCAAGTAGATCCCATTCTTGGGCTCAGCCATCATATTCCCTTCATAATATTCTAATTCGTAGGCTCCTTTTTCTAAGACATGTCACACGACATAAGGACCGTGCCACATGGGGTTGAACTTTCCTATCCCCAATGGTTCTTTGGCTTGGTCATACAAGAGGACCAATTCACCCTTAGTGTACTTCCGAGGATAGACATACTTATCATACTAGACCCTGACAGATCATTTATTCTCTTCGATAGTCATAGAGGCACCTCAATGTTCTTCATCTAGGCTCTCTAGGCGTACGAGATGTTCTTCGAGCTCGGAAGTGTCAGGTAGGAGCTTAACTGCCAATATAAGAGAAGGGATTTCACATTCAATAAGAAGAATCAACTCCACACTGTGTACTAATAGAAACAAAGAAAAACCGATGGAAGTCTTAACCGAGGTTCGGTAAAGCATGATATGATAGTCATATTTTCTCTGACTGATAGTTTTCTGCAAAATGGTCTTGAGAGACTTGTTCACGGCCTCTACTTGTCCATTTTCCTGGGGGTAATAAGGGGAAGAATGACTGTGTTTAAACCCCATTTTTTATGCTAATTCTTTCATCATTTCATTTTGAAAGCGACTGCCATGATCAGTGAAAATCTCACTCAAGATTTCGAACTTGGCCATAATTTAATTGAACATGAAAAATGGAGCAGTCTTACCATCAGATTTAATTGTAGGCATGGTCTTAGTCCACTTAGTAAAGTAGTCTACAGCCACAATAATGTTTTGATTCCCCCCAACTGAGGTTGGGTTTCAATCCACAAAATCCACCCCCCACTTAGTGAAGGGACCAACGGTGATGACCGGTTGAAGAGGGGTTGGATGCAAGCGCATATTTCAAGTGAACACCTAGCAGGGTGACACTTCTTAACCACTTCAGGACAATATTTAAAAATAGATGGTAAAAAATAATTGACTCGCAATATTTTATGGGTTGTCGCAAGCTTGGATAGATGACCACCACAAGCCCCACTGTGAGATTCATTAATAACAAACTCAACCTCTTTGTGAGTGAAGAAATGACACAAGATATTATCTATGCCTCGGTGATACAAAGTATCACTGACGATAAGGTATTTCTTAGATTGATATCGTATACGTTGTCGATCATCTATCAAAAGATGATGAGGGAACTTCAGGGTTTGAAGATAGATCAAAATGTCTCCATACCAGGGGTTCGATGACGAGATAAGGAAAATGTGTTCATCTGCAAATTAATCAACATGAATAACATCCTCATATAACTGAGGGAATTCCAATATTAACTTGGAAAAAACTAGCGATTTCTTGGATTTCACCGAAGAAAAATCGATGTCAAACTCTTGCAATATGACAATCCATTTATTATATTTTCCCCCTATGATACGCCTAGTAAGGAAGTATTGAAATGGTTTGACATCAGAAACTACGGTAGTTTTGCAAAGTAATATATAGTGTCGTAATCGTTGAACTGTGTGAATGGAAACCAAAGCTAGCTTCTCAACCTGAGAATACTTGAGTTCAGGGCTGACTAAGTTTTGACTAAGATAGTAAATGACGTGCTCATGGAGCTCATCATCCTCCTGAACTAAAACCATACAAACTATCCCTTTGGACATGGCGATATGAAGCAAGTAATCTCTATTGTATTCTAGAGGCTTCAACAAAGGCATTGATACAAAGGATTTCTTCAGAGCATCGAAGGATTCCTGGGTTCACTCATCCCATATAAACGGAGTGTCCTTCTTCAAGAGATGCATGAAACCCTTAGTAATATTTGCATAGTTTACTATAAACCGACGTAAGAAGTTAGATTTCCTCTGTAAAAATTTAAGTTGATGAATGTTGCGAAGAGGAGGCAATCAAATTATTTCCTCAACCTTTAAAGGATCCACCATGATCCCAGACTCAGAAACTAAGAAACCTAAAATATGACCCGACCTAATGCAGAAGATGAACTTGTGAGGGTTTAAACAAATGCGATAATACCATCATCTTTCAAAAACTAGCTGAAGGTGGGTATATTGATCCACTCTCTTGCAAGAGTGGGTAGCGATATCATCAAGGTAAGATTCGACTACATGCTTGAGATCGTGAAAAGTGAAGTTCATGGCTCATTGGAAGGTTGCTCCAGCATTTTTAAGGCTGAAAGTAATTTTCTGGTATGCGAATGTACCCCAAGGAAAAATAAATTTTGTCTTGTGTTGATGCTCGGGTTTAATCTAAATTTGGTTATATCCTGAAAATTCGTCCATAAAAGAAAAAACTTTGCTTCCCACACACTCATCAAGAATCTGATCAATGAAGGGTGTCGAGAAGTTTTCTTTAGGACAGGCCTTATTCAGGTCTCAAAATTCTATACACACATGGATGGTTCCTTGCTTCTTATTTACGAGAATGGGATTGGATACCCATTTATTCAAGGGAATGGGATAGATGAAACAAGCATTTAGTAGTTTCCCCACCTCTACCTTAATAGCAAGTTCCTTCCTGGGATTAACAGCTCTAAGTCATTGTCGAACAGGCTTAGAATCCGGGTAGGTTTTAATCTCATGTTCAACAATTCGAGGGCTAATTCCTGGCATCTCTTCATATGACCAAGAAAATACATCATGGAATTATTTGAAGAGCTCAGTGTAGATCCGAATTTGTTCAAGCAAGCAATCTGCATCGATGTATACATTTTCAAATTTACCAAGAATACGAGAGATATTGATTGAGATGGCAGGAGAGATACTCGTCATGTTTCCTTCATCATAAATGGTGTGTCTATCAAGTGGAACTATGGCGTGACTGACTATCTCACTCAAGGTGGATCTAAAATCGTCGTGTTATATCATAACAAGATGTGGGAGAAAGTAAGAGTGATGATGCATATCATCCCATGGCCTATCAGAACCACTCACGTCCTCTAATATCACTTCATCTAAAGGTAAAGTGTCTTCGAGGAAATCATGTGAGAAAGACGATGAAGTGGCCCATATGGGCCGAAGAATAGGATCCTCCTCGTCCATCTGCGAGGAGATAGGATCTGTGTCGGCAGTAGAGTTGAGAACAGCCTGATATACTATCTATGTCATTGACAGTAGCATTTCCATTCCAATATGTGACTGACCTTCACAAGACATGGTCGAGGAAGGTAGGGTCCAAGGATTGTTAAAATGTGAAGTGCGGAAAGGAACAGACCTCATTGATGAAGAAGACCTATTGGACATGGCATAGATATGATCAAATGGTGCAATGAAATCAAAGGTACCCATAAGGGAGGAATACATTCTGACACCAATATTCTTAGCTTTCAGCTAAGAATTGTCAATCATGGGGATCGACAATCCAACTGATGCATTGGGGCTATCATACACAAAGGACAACTAATCGATCGTTATGATTTTCCCATCATGAAGAAAACATAAACTGTGGAAGACGGATGATACGACTGCAGTCATAGCATAAGTCCAGTTACGCCCTATTAATAAGTTAGAGTCAAGGGGTCCATCAACCACCTCGACATCTGCCTCCACTATCTTCCCACCTAAATGGACCAGAAAAGTGGGAATAATATCGTGGGGACAGAAATAATGACCAGCAAATGTGGTCAACATGGTTGTATAATGAGAGAGGATTGGAGAGCCAATATCTTTTTAATAGTTTAGGGACATCACACATGTTGTAGCACCTTCATCAATAACAGTACGTTTGATGGTATACTTTGAGTAATCCACATGGATTTGAAAGGCCACATGGTAAGGCAAGTGACAATTCACATCCGTGACATCAAACTTGATAACCTTAGAGCCACAGGGGTATAGAGCTCCTAACACAAATAACAAGGCATTTCTTTGTGAAGGACATGTCTAGAGTACCTCCACAGCTGACATCGCGCAATGGGTTTGACCTAGATCCTCAATAATAGAGTAATTATGGGCAGCTCTAGCATGAGGGTTGTGGGTAGACCGTTTGAGTACTTATTTCATAATACGAGGTGGAGGCTCTAGTTTTCAATATGTAAAGGCATCTCTGGAGGAGGGGGAGACTCTAGACTTGGAACAACCTATGAAGAACTGTAATCACGAGACCGAGTGGCTAAATTAACCTGAGACTTGACCATATTTATGCATAGATGGTCACTGCCTTGTGCTGGTAGGTTTTGACTTCCACTCGTCACATTTCCAACATTATAGGATCTCAAGGCCATGTCTTGATTATGCGTTAAAGGATTAGTTAGCACAACAGGCGGTAGAGATAAAAGCCTCGCAGCTTCTGCGAGTTTGGGGAACAAGTGGGTAAGGTGATAATTAGTACAAATCTTGCAAGGAAACTTCACCTTTCACCTTTCTTTCTTTCCCTCACCAACATTATTGTTCAATTTCTCATTGTTAACATTGTCCTTGGGTTTGTTATTATTATTATTCTTCCCACCCTTACGATTGTGATCACGTCCTTTCCTTTTATTCCCTCCTAGTTGTTGGTTACCATTCAGGTTGGTCGACAATTGCACAGAATGTACATCCATTGACTAAGTGGGAGTGGAGGATAAAGATGAAGCTTTCCCTCCTATAGACTAGTTTAGAGACAACTCTTTCAACTGGATTGTCACCAAGTCTATAGATTTAACATTTTTGAATCCTATAATTGCATTGGCATGAGGCCCGGTATTTTTTCTAGGGTCATAGCTTGACCTTGGGAATCAAGAAGAATTTTGTATACCATCTTAGACTGAGCATATATAAGATCTAATTGTTGGGCTTTAAAAATCTCTTCTTCCTCAGATGTAACTCTGAATGTAGAAACATCCTTCAAAATATAAGGTTGTAAATAATTAAGGAACCATTCCAAAAGGAACTTTGGATGAATGTAGGCCTTGATCAACCTTGTCTGTCTACACCACTATTTGATGTGATCTGGGATATGGGTGGTTTTTTCCTTCCAGAAGGCCGATAGAAGTTCTATGTCAGCATCATAATGAACCAGCAATTGGAAGTGGTTGAGGAAGACTAAAACCATATGATTAAAAGTTATGCCATTTTTCTACAACCCCTGTGAGGGTGCATTGAAACAATCTTAAATGAATAGAATCATCGTTAATGGAATTAGAAGAGAACCAAATATAAAAAGTAGTGACGTGATCACGAGAATCATCACCAGTCTTGCCCTTGAATTCCATAATATACGATGGAATCTTGGTGGGGATGGGGGGTCGTGTTGGTTCATTATGCACATGGTCATTCATTAATCTTGACAAGTCTGGAAAATTGAGCATGGCCAGAAAAGGGAGACGGGGTTGTGGAATCTGTCCCCAAGCTCCCGGGAAATATTGTTGTTGGGTAATCGCAACCCATCTAGGGTTCTGGTATGCACCATGGCCCTATATGGGTTTGTAAAACCCCCCTTTGAATGGATTCATAAAGGGTTGTTTGGGCACCATTCTAGTAGGAATGTTATGATGAGGATTGTAAATACTTCCCCCAGCCGGAGTATCTCTAGGTTTGGGGTTGCCCAAAGTGTGAAATTGACCTCCTCTAAGTGTGAATTTGAAAGATAGAGGTGGATTCTCCATGCCAAATGTGTTGGTCAGAATCATTGTGGAGGAGGTAGGTGTAAAGGATGGAACATAAGCAGCAGCTTGTCTACTTGTTTGACTACTCCATCCAGGAAAATTAAGACCAGGATTAGACCCGGGGTGAAAAGGAGGTAGGCCTCCAACTGTAGGAGTCATTTGGGGAATATGAGCACTGCCAAACAGTAGTGGAATATATGGAGGATACATGCCCCCAAGTCCAATACTAGTATTCGTATTAGACGTTGGAATGGAGGATGAGAATTGCGATGTGAAATTTGGCATACCATAATAAAAAGGGCTAGAGGTCGTAGGTATGGATTGAGTATTGTAGCCCAACAAATGAAAAAGAGACCCAAAAGGGTTTGTGACTATATTTTGAGTATTAACTATAGGTCGGATGGGAATGATGATGGGAACCTCCGGCACTACCACCATAGTGGTTGAAGGCGTCAAAGGAGTACCATCAACTATAGTAGGTATGGGAGTTGAAGGACTCCCAATATCTTTCTGACTCGACTCAGTACTCATACTTGTATGACAACAAGTCTGGTAGGTGGAGGTTTGTGTACCATGTTTGATAACTTTATGCCTTTTAGAAGGCAAAGACTCAATATGTAGTGGTAACTTTAACAAACGACGAGACCTGTGAGGAAGTTGGTATGGATCCATGATAACTCAAGACTTGATATATAAAAACAAACCCTAAGGCCAATTAACAATCAAAGAGCACACCAACATAAACAAAAGGCCAATATGCACACAAACAAGATAAAGTGGATGAAAGGGGTCTCCCTCCCTAAAGTAGGTATGCCTCACCCAAGAGGGGCTTGAGACTCCCTTCAAAATATCAGAGATATCATAATCATATATAAGGGCCCTCGTGGGCTTAACAACCAGTCGGTCAGATCCCCCCGGAGAGGTAATCCTCCATAAAGGTTTTGTGTTGTCTAACCCCTATATGACCCAAGGTACCTATAGAATAACCCATGCAAGTAACCTATGTGGCTAGCTATGTCAATCAACTAAGCCACCACGATATAACCAGTGCAAAGGAGAACAGTCGTAAGTTAGGTCCACCATATGGGCAGGGTAGCAAAGCCTGAAATATTGAAAGAACCACCTCTCACAGAGGTAAAGGTACTAGCAAGACCCCCATATACAAATAGATCCCTAGAAATATCTCTGACACTAAGAAGGTATTGGATGGATATCTCCTCAACCAACTTCGTGTGACCTTGTGCTTAACTCTGGAGTGAGCGAAGCCTCCTGATGTCACCAATTATACAATGGATTTTGCCACTCCCTTAGTTAGACACATATGTTGAGTTTAATAGACTTGGAGAACTTTACTCACAAAATCCTATTCCAAGGCTCTAAATCTTAAGCTAGTTTGTGCACCTTGAAAAATAAAATCATTCCTATTCAATTTTAAATTTATCAGCGTTACTTTTAGTGCCTTTGTTTACTCAAAAGGTGTGGTCTTGAAACTAATGATGTTATGAATCAACAAGTAAAAGAAATGAATATGAATATAATTCAAAGTCCTAACTTCAATTCTCAATAAATGATAAGCTCTTTTAAAAATGCAACTTTCAATTCAATTCTACAATTTCAAATAAGATGAAATATTTCCATACATGTACTAAGATCAATAATAAGAACCCAAAATATCAAATGCCAATAATGCAAAATGTATATTTTTTTTTGTATTTTCAATATAAAAGAATGAAAATGCAAGGACTGAATAGCAGCTTGATATAAAGACCCTACTATACACAAACAGAGACAAACCAAGTAGAATATCAAGAAGCAAACACCCAACCCTAGATGCAAGGACAACCAATGAAAAGGATGATTAAAAAGAAAAAAATGCCTGAAAATTCAACTAAATAAAGGTTTCATATCACTTTGAAGGCACTTAACAATTATGAAAGAGACCTAAGAAGACTCGGCAACCATCAACACTTACCCAGCAAACATAAAACTCAACAATCAAGCAAAAAATGATGATGTATGTGACTGTTCAGGAGAAAATCGTGTATGTACACTCCCTATAGAACGACATCTCGCGTATGCACGAGTCTGTCAAAGGAAAACTAGTGTATATGTATTAAAACATTGTCAAGCTAAGGATAAGGCCAAGAAACTCAGACTCAAAATGAAAATAGGATGTCAAGCAATTAGACGACAAGAAACTCAAGATAACCGGGAGCAATCAAAGGAGAAAAACACTCCAAATCTCGAAAAGAAGATTGTATCCCCAGTATGGTTTCCAATCCTGTTACGAGGAAAATAACTCTATGGCATGGGGTAAACCACAACAAATAGAAATGATTGCATAAATCAACTCTAATCTCAAGTATGTTATATAAACAAATATGCTAAGAAGACAAGATAAATATCTTACCTCGTCCATACATTCAATGAAGTCCACCGTTGAGCACTTGACTCAAAGCTATACACCTGCAACTTGTCCTCAACAACCAAGATGCGCAAGCATATGGTGACAATATATAAATTCAGCACATATAATATTATAATCCATCAATATTCATAACAATACTCCCATGGAATAACAATTCAAATATTTGCAAGACATTAATTGGGCGAGAAAAGAGTATTTCTATTAAAATATAATCAACAGAAGTGTATGAATGACAAACTTTCATGTCAGCATGTTCGGAATCGAGAAACTAAGTCCCTTCCAGCTGGACCTCCACCACTTCAATCCTCCACCAAAGGCAAGCTCATATAAGAGAGACAATTAAGTTCTCCATGAAATAGGGAAGAGCTTGGGGGATGAACAATGTGTTCAGACTTAAAAGGACAAAGGGATGCAGACTTAATATGAAGTGACTAATTTCTCCAGAGTAAATTTGCTCTCAATTTTGAATTCTTCTCCATCTTCCACGGCTTGGATATGTCCCATTTATAGCCTTCAAATGGAATTGAAGGGCTGAGTCAGAATGTTTCCACTATATGGAAGGTCAAGGATCATGGATCTCGTGACGTGGCATGGAAACCCGACACCATTTTTTAATTTTGGGCACAAAACCTAATGTATGTGGGTTGTAATGGTGCAACCTGCATACATGCATGTTGTATAGATGTTAGGGCACGTATATGTGGAAAAATACAATTTTTAGCTCTGGGAACTGCAAAAAGGGACTTCGAGTCTACATAGTGAAATGGAAAATGCCTTCTGAGCAAGTTGCATGGGGTGAGGCAAATCTTCCTATAACAATATTAGTGATGCTCTTGAGTCAATAATACCAAATCAACATTATGTCGTGTTATATGTACAAATGAATTTCAACCTGAGTCAGCCATCTGCTTTCATGCCAACCATCTGAGTCAACCATCCCTGTGTGATTTGTACTTGGTGACTCTATCTTTTCACATCATCTATCGGTGTATGTTTTGCATCGATTAATGGGGGATACATTAAGGCCCTCCTTCGAAAAATCTCTTCATATCGACTTCAACACATTTTCTAAGAGAGGGATCTAGAAACCAGCTAGTACCTTGGAGAAGGCAATCCTTAATGGCGGGCTTCCTCACAGTCAATAGTGGATTTGCTTCATTTACTGTTGATTGATTGACTCTATGAGTTTTCAACATTAGATCCTCTATTCATACTTGCTAGATTATATTAGGTACCTTGGGGTCCATTTTCATAATCGGTGGGTCCCCTCGCGTTTGTTAATGGTATACCTCAATGACTGGTAATCAGATGGCTTCTATCATGCTCAACATCAACTCATTTATTCACATGTTGTAGAATCGTACCATAGGGGTTTTGGATGAATACCTTGGGTTTGGTGTCATGTCACTCATTCATGCTACGCCTCCCAAGTTGTGATGTAGTATATCACTAATGTATGAGTACTTTGAAGCCTACAAGGGAACTCTCATTAGTGCTCGATGTCTTCTTGATGTATATTGTGACATAGATCCACATTGTATTTGCTTATGGCTATTATATCTTTGATAACATGGATCCACCATGTACTTTTTGTGGTCATGGTCTTGCATTTCACTTCATGGATTCGTAGAGTATTGTGTTGGCATCCATGCTTCATCTCTCTTCTAAGCATGGGTATGTCTACCTTAGGGATAATCTATATATGTGTCAGCCTAATGTTTTATTGCAAGTACTCCTTGGTTCTTTCATATTTATCTCCCTCCTTACACTACCTCACGTTATTGACCATTATCATAATTTGTTTCAACCATCAGCTCCTCTTCTAACCTCACACATTAGGATGCATCTATTGCGCCTGCATTTGACACCCTAGGGACACATGGCGAACCCATTGATGATTTATTTTTGAGACACACTCTTCTATATTTGGAATTCATTTATTTTGAGAGAGGTCATGCTCTGAGCCACTAGCAGAGAATGATCGTTGGAAGGCTACATCACTAATAGCACACAACCAGTCATTGGTTGCACTACTGATAGCCCTTGATCACCCTTGTAGAATTATATAATTGGTGAGTTACAAGGAAATCAACGTTGGGTGCACCACAAGGAGAACACCTTCTTGTAGAAGTTTTTACAGAACCTCCCCAAAAAACCTATCCCTTCTTTGTTTATAGTGGAGGTTGTTAGCGAAGGCGAGCAACCAGAGGTTTTTGCGGAAGTTTTTTTATCGATGCACCTATAAGGTACATACGCATCAATGTGCACATAAAAAAATAAATCATCAATGCTTCAATGTTTAAAAGAACCATCATACATTATAATAAAAATAAGAAGCACCGACAAAATCACACCAGTGTCACTGAACATTACGCATCAGTGAAAATCATTATCATCAAGCACATCATGTTAGAGTGAATAAAAAAAAAATAACAAACCAATTTTCATTACTACACTTAATCATGTGCTTCCAAACTCTCAAGAAAGCATTGATTCTCACCCTGCTTCTAAAGACGCCATGTTTATGGTGCTCTACAGTGACTTGGATAGCTCCATTAGTATATTCCACACATTTCCAAATTTTGGAAATTACCAAGAATTTTCATTTCCTCTCAATGGTGAAACCATGCCTCCTTGGGATTTAAGAACCCAAGTAAATTGTTTATTACCTTCCTATTTATATTTTCATCCAATTAAAATTTGAATTTAGCTTAAAATTTAGCATTTTTTTCATTTTTTTCCAATTTTGGGTGGTGCACCCAAAATGCTTCAGATCAACTCAAAGAAGTGTGTCCTATGTTAAATTCATAGTAAGGACCACCTCTAGTGCATCTAATATAAATGTACACATCGATGTCATCCAAGGAAGAGCATCGTAATAAATTTTAAAAACAAAGCAATGCATCCTTTGCAACACCTTGCAATTGGCACGTAATTAGTTTCTCCCTACACCGATACATTCCACTTAATTAAGTGTGCCAATAAATTTACGATATATAAAAGTCAACTTAGTGGTGAAACCATTTTAACGAAACACATCATTGTTGTTTACAGAACTGTAATGGGACAAATATTGGCCAACTTGACATAGTGGGGCATCTCATTAGATGCCCCGTGCTCAGTGCTCTATGATTTATAGTGCACCGCTGAATAAAACACCAGTGCTCCAATATCATAGTGGCATCGGTGTGTTAATATTAACACATCACACCACTTCAGTTGTGATAAAGAAATTTAACCCGATGGTGCCCATCAGTCCAACAGATGCATCGGTGTTGTAAAGAGCGTGGAACCAGGCCAAATTTTTCATAATCCACCAGTGCAATGCGTCTTATTTGACATGCTGCTAAAATATGCAGCGATGTAACAATAAGCATAGAGCACCAGTGAGAAATGCTTATAGTACGCACCACGATAGGTTTTGAAATATAAGCATAGCAATTCAACTTATGTAAGGTTGTGTTTCCAATGTGTTATTAAGACAACGCATTGCTAAACAACATGTTGATGATTTGGCAAAACTGGTGCACTAGTGTTTTCAGTTTAACAAAGTGCATTGGTAATTTTGTGCGCCATAAATTTTAGCGTAGTGGTGTGTCTTTGTTAACGAAATGAACCAGTGTAGTTAAAATAACTACACCAAGAAAATATTGTATGATTTCGCATGATGGGGTATTTCATTGGACGCACTGTTACTAGTGATCTATACAACCCAACGTACCACAAAACGTAATGTTGGTGTTGTTGAAACATATATATTTTTCTAAACTTTAGACTAAAATAAATTTCATTTTTGTTTAAATAAAAAAAAGCACAAAAATGCACTTGGATAATCACTATCGAAATGAAGACCTCCAATCAATCCAATGGTTTAAATGTCTTATCATATTATGGAGCCTCCTTTTCAATTAATGAATAAATCTATATAAAGGTTTTCTTTTGAAATTTCGGGAGTCGGGGTTTTGCGAAGTACGAAGGTTCAATATTGAGCATCTTCGAAGTCCTGATACCCAAACTCATGAAAGTATTAAATGTTAAGTTGGGTTCATTAATGATTAAGTAAGATTAACAAATATTAAATCTCGTCATGACTTCGCAATTCGAGATGCTCTTACATATAAAGGATTTTAAGTCTCGATACCCGAAACCCTAACATTTTAAAACTAATCGCTATTAATTAAGAGAGTTAAATATGATTATAGTTAATTAAAACCCATCGTGACTTCGTGTTTCATAAGTCTTAGTTTAAACTGCTTTAAAGATCCCCGAGACCCAAAATGCCGAAACTTGATTAAGTGATAGGTATGATTAATTAAGGTACTAAATGAGGATTATACTCTAATTAATCTATTGCTCAAAATTAACTCAGATACATTCAAATTATGCGCTTTTCTCGAGATATCGACCATAAATGACATTAATATCTGATTTAGGGAAATGATTCCAAATAAGATCATATTTTAACACCCAAATATTTTTTATTAAAGGAATTAAACGCGTTGTCAGTGAAGGTATACGCACGTTTTATGCGTTTAAGGCAAAGAGGATTTGTAGTTTTGAATCACTTTCTCGTTTTCTTAGAGTTGGCTTGGTGAAATAACTAGTTTTCTGTATTCTCATTCTCTGTAACATGTAACAAAACTCTGAGTTTGACATCATTGCTCCATGGAAAGCGCCTAAAGAAGCTGGTGAAAGTTCTGGCCAGAAAAAAGACGTTATTTCTGATACTTCGCCCAGAAGTATAAACATAGTTAAAACTTGGATGCATGTGTTCAACACCATACAATAAAAAGTGGTAAATTGTCTCGATGATTCAAGCGAGAATGAAAAGGATAACTTATCTACCAAATATAAGATTATCGCTCAAGCAGAACTGCATAAGATAGCAACCAGGCCAAGGATTTTACCTTACACAGACATGAGTGGATGGGCGTTGGATCATGTAGATATATCGAATTGAACGATATTCAACTCTCAGAAAGTAGTTGTTGGGTCATTTCAACTGGAACACATACAGGTCATGTATAAATTGTCTACAACATCAAACTTTGTTTATAACGCCAATTTTCTAGTGAATTTCAATAATAAGGAGTGTGATCAGTATGGAAAGAGTCTTTCCGACCTGATCAAAGAATGGTGTTCATGCCCCAAAAATTTTAGAGCCTAATCTCATGGTGTATATTCCATCTCATCTCTTGAACCACAGTTCATGTATAAAGCCATGATGATGTGCAGAATTTATGGAAAAGAGAACATGGCCCATTTCTTTTTACCATGGGTTCCCATTATTCACTCGGTGGCAGAAGGATTTTCTTTTGACTGGGCAAAGATATTGTCAGATAATCTGGCTAGCGAAATCTCAGAATACCAAATGAAGAAAACCAAAGGGCAACCAGCTTCATTCTTTATGTTAGCTTATGTTATGGATGTTATCTGTTTCATGACGCCTTTCCCATTGATAAGTTGGAGTTGGACTCCAGACAGTGCAAAACCAATTCATGATTACCATTCAAAGCTCTAGGAAGACAAGGAAAAAGATTTATTTTATGAAATTTGTAATTGGGTAGTGGTTCCGATGCATATTGTTATATTTGGTCACCCACCGCCAAGAATTTCAGACAAGGTTATGGTTAGCCTAGGTAAGGCGGGGGACTGGTACATAGAGGAACATTTCTCTTATATCAGAGTTTTCGGCTACTCAGTCCCTCCATATACATTACCGCAATTTTTACCAGACAGACTAGTGTATCGTGAATTTGCACGACAAATTGTACTCGGCGGGATTAGCAAAGAGCTAAAATCCATGCAGAAAAAGTTATGGACATCTTTTCCTTTATCTATTGGCTCATTTTCCTTATTGTATTTTGGTCACTCCAAGGTGGAGGCTACAGCTTTAAAAGAGATAAAGTTGGCTAACATTGAATTCAAGAAGCATAGCCCACAGAGGGTCATGGGAAACCATATGGCCGGTTGCAATCTTAAAAAGTATGAACATGAAGAGCCCCCTCATGATGAAATGTTTCGAGGGGTAAGATCTTAACAAGAAGTTTTGAGTTGAGTTTGAGCTCTGCTACCTGGTGAAATGACTGAGTTTTACAATTTCCAAAAACACCGAAGAAGTGGCCTACCCAAAGTATTACAAGGGAAAAGCCTAAAATCTCCAGATACACAACAAACAAAGACCCAAAATCCAGAAGCTGGAAGCTCTACCAAACAAGAAACCCTAGAAAACCTTGATAAAGCTGAGGTCTCGACTCAGAAGGGAAATATCCTAGAGACGAAGATATTAGACAACTAGGGCAAAGATCAAAAAGAGACAATAATAAAGAATGTATAAGATAGATCGTCGTCTTCGCATGAGAAATCAACTATTGAAGAAGCCAGAAAAAAGTTATCCATAGAAATCGGCAACCACATTGAGGTTGTCACACCATTATAGTTCACTAGAGGAAACCTTAATACAGAGTCAATGTTCATAAGAGATTTCATGCCTATCCCTGTCGAGGAGATACCTCCCACCGAGTTCTTTTTCAGTAAGAAAAGAAAGGTCATGGTGAAGAAATAAATGCACATGAGAGAGGGTGCAATGGTAAAAAGAACAGAGTATTATTAGATGGGAAAAATTTGGAAGAAGAATATTTTTCTACGGAGGTGGCAGGCTCTTTGGGAGATTTTGAAACAACCAACTTATTCTCTGTTGATAATCTGAAAGAAAAGGCTAAGGCAGAGGAATCATATCATAAATCAGTTGCGAGATCAAATAAGGAATACAGAGAATAATATCAAAAACGAGGTCAGCAAAGAACTCGAACAGGCTAGAGCCAAAGATAGACAAGAAATTCAACAACTTAAATCTGATCTTGAAGAAGTACACAAGACTGCTCAAGCAAGTCAAGGGCAGGTCATCCAGCAAGAAGAATTAGTAAGGCAGCTGCAAGTTAAATTGAGTTCTACTAAAATCCAGGTTGTAAATATAACAGTGTTTCAAGCCTAGGCACTGGAAGTGCATCAGAAGTTGGAAGTAGTACAAAAAAGCCTGTTTTCTAAGGTAGGGATCATCCAAGATTATTTTTGGGAGATGGGTCAATCATTAGATAATATTGGTTTCAGAGAAAAAGAGGCTACTGCGGCCTGAACCACCTTTTCAAAAGGCAGTTGTATCTTCTTCTAGAGAAGAGGTACCAGTAACTCTCAGATTGACTGTCACAGAACAAATAAGGGGTGATATCATACTAAAGGCATGGGAGACCAATATAGCCGAGAGTAAGAAAATGGCCAAAGAAATAAAGGAATATTGTGAAGAGGCTTTTGATTTGCTAGATAAAAAATCACTAGGCATTCGAAAGGACGATTGTGCTAGAGTACTAGGACAAATAAATTTTATAAAGAATCAACTGGACATCAAAGAAAGCTTAAATGAAGCTCAGATTGAAATTTCATAGTTGAAACGGGTTGACGTTGCTTAAATGGATAGATGGTTGGTAAAGCCAAATTTACAGTTGCAGTCAATGAATTTTGAAGGTAAAAGGATTGAAGACAGGTTGTTGAAATTATAGAGAAAGTTGTATCTTTTTTAGGCAAAGGATGTGACAGAGCCTTCCAAAATTTTAGTACAATTTCTAAGCAGGTGCATCGAGTGTCTCGAGCCTGGTGAAGGAAGTACTTCAAAGAATCGATGAAGTAACACATGCAAGCCCGTTCTGCCAGTATGAGAGAGAGATAGAAAGTAATCAAGTGAAATGGTTCAAGTTTTTATTCTGTAACCATTAGCATATAGGAGTAAGGAGAATTCCAACCATATAGGGTTGGTAACACCTGGGTTGAAATTGAACGTTCATGAGCAGTGATTGAACAGGACATAAGCATCCAGGAACATTGGGAAGCTAGGCAAAGATAGCTTAGAAATCAGCCATAGTTTCTTTCCCTAAAGAATTAATTTTCTTTTCATATTAAAAGCTCTCTTTATTTTTCGAATGCCTTGACATTATACTTTGAATCCTTAAGTATAAACTCGGGAACAACATATTTTTGGTGTCATTGTTGGGGAACGAAGAAACGAAATTATTTTTCCCTGGGAAGAACAACATTGCTAAAGTTTCTTTCTTTGATAGTGAAAAAATATTGAATACATTATAAGGCTAACTTTTATCTTTCACTTGGAGACTCCACAACTAATAAACTGGCATTTAATCGAAAAAAATGCTAGAAAGAATCCAAACAATAAGAAGACCTCGCCTGTATCCAACCCTGAAAAAAATTTGAAACCAAGAAGATACCTTAAACCAACTGCTTCATCAACAAGTAAGATTTATCAACCCAAATCCACACAATCAAATAATAAGGATCCACTTGAACAGTCAAATACCCAACTCCTTTTCAAAGAAACATCCATCGATAGAATCGAAACCCTAGAACCTAAGTTGGTTTTACCCGAATTTAAAGCCGAAACTTTTCCAACCGTCTCCTTTACCAATAGAGGTAAAAGAGCTATCTCACTTCTTGCTTTGATTAGCATTTCATCAGTTCCCAAAGTTCAGTCTACAACCTCTCAGAATTCAGAATAATATATTGTATACCTTGACTCGACTCTTGTTGGTTCTCATGTGTACACATCCTATGAATCCGAAGAAACCAGTCCTATTTTTCTGGTTCCCTATTTTTCAAATTTCCTATCTCCCGACAGTCAGTTCTCTGAAACCTTTACGCTCTATCCAGACGTAACCAAAAGGTCATCACACACCTTTAAAATTATTATCTATAATCTCTAAGTTTCACCCTCTAAATTATCAATGGTTGCGGTTGGAAGAGGTGGTGCTGCCAAGGGAGGATGGGGCGGTCATGTACCACCCCCACCCCCTAGTATCTTTTCCAAAGTAGTTTTTAGGTATGCCCTTTTGGTCCTCTCAATCCCTCTCCATGATCTACCTGAAAATTATATGAAAAACCTATCGAATTTCACTGGGGAAGGAGATATGACTGCTACCGAACACATCAATTTCTTTAACCAATTCGTTGATATCCTTAGCCTCAAACATGAGGATGTTTATTCAAGACTCCTAGTTCAAACTTTCAAAGGACAGGTGAGAACCTGGTTCCAAGGACTCCCAGCAGGATCCATAGGATCATATGATGAGTTAGAAAATTATTTTATCAGACAATGGGGAGAAAGAAAAGATCATATTTACTATCTAACTGAGTTTGGAGCTTTGAGAAAGAAAAATTTAGAATTAGTTCTCGAGTTTACCCAAAGACTTAATAAATTATATAATAAAATTCCAACTGAGGTTAAACCTTCCCAACCTGCAGCAAAATTAAATTTTGTTGGGGACTTTGATCCGGATTTCTCCCTATTGTTAAGAGAAAGGAGATCTGTTGAACTCACTAAACTGCAGGATGACGTTGTAGAAATCGAATCAAACATGATGGCATCGGGAAAGTTAAAAACTAAATTTGAAACAAGAAATAAAGAAACCAGACAATACAAAGAACAAGCAGGACCCTCTGGATCTGGGAGGTCTTCAAAATATAAGATGGATGACATGGCGAGAATAATCAAAGAATTTTCGAATAAAATCTCGAGAATGGAATTGGACCAATCAAAGAATGATCAGTTCCCTAGAAAGGATTTTAGAAGGAATCCTAACCCTCAAATACAACAAAGACAAATTAAGAATGAAGAACAAAAGATTAAAGCCCCCTTTAAAAATGAAAATTTTATAGGAGGAGAAGACATGCAAAATTTTGAGGAGTTAGAAGAAGATATAAATAATATTGGCGATGATTATCAAGAAACTTATTTGACAAGACAAGATTATGAAAAATCTTTAAATACATAATACAAGTCTAAAAATGATGAGAATAGAAATATTACATAGGATTGATCTTATCAAGGAATCATTGATAATATAATGGCCGAACTCCAATAGAAATACAATCTAATGCCTAAAAACAAGAATATCACAACCGCCCCACCGAAGAAAATTCTGTCGAGAGGGGAAACACACAAGGCATCTTCAAAAGCTGATGAAAAACAGATTGTTAAAACCAAGACTGCTAACACACATTCTACCAAGACAAAGCCAGCATAAACACTAGTTATTAATACAAGGAAAGCGGAGGTTCATGTGGATGAAACAAAAACATCACAAATTAATAAACCAGAAAAGAAGGAGATAGAAATCCAAACCAGATAAGTTGATAAGACAACGGGAAATTTCAGTTTAGAAAATGAAATTAATAAAATCAAAATCCCTATACCTCTAGTTGAACTGGAAAAAAACCCAGTATACAGAAAGAAAATTGCTAAAATGATTGATTTTTCAGATAATGAAAACCAAGTTGACATTATAAATTTAGAAGACGATAAGCCTAATATAATTTTTGGTCCACATTTTGAAGGTGCCAAAGATATTATTGCCCCTTTCTATATTACACTAACTATGCACGATCACCTGCTCCATAATTGCATGTTGGATTCTAGAGCTTCTCATAATGTAATGCCCACATCCATTATGGATAGACTTAGTCTCGAAATCACTCGACCATATGGAGATTTGTATTCTTTTCATTTGAGAAAGGTTAAATGTATAGGTATGATAACATATTTAGTAGTTAATCTCGCACAGATTCCTATAAAAAACATTCTGATGGATGTGGTTGTTGTTGATATACCTCCAAAGTATGGCATGTTGTTATCTAGGTCTTGGGGCGCCAAACTTGGTGGATCCCTCCAACTCGACATGGCATACACCACAATCTCGAATCTTTAGTGGACAGTTCACTCGCTTGTATAGAGAAACAAGTTTGGCATTTACAGTAAGTGATCCATTGAACCCGAATAACTACCCTGTTTATATTGTTGATCAGGATTTAGGAAATTGTATTTTATCCATTGATGATGATTTAAATGAATGTAAAGAAGAAAATTGTATAGAAAAATAAAAAATAGAAAATATAGATAAAGATGTATATAGTTCTGGAGTTTGGGAAATGTATTTTGATGGTTCTTCATCTTGTGAAGGAGTGGGAGCTAGACTGTTGTTTGTGGCACCTGAAGATGAGTTTATTATTCTTTTTTTATAAATGTTATAGTGGGATATAGATTACACTAACAATGTATGTGAATATGAGGCCTTGGTCTTAGGATTAGAAGTTAACAGGAAATTAAAGATTAAGAACTTAGAAGTCTATGGTGATGCTGAACTGATCATAAAACAAATTAATTGTCAATATCAGGCTAAGCACCCAAGGTTGATATCTTATAGGAATTGTGCTTGGGACCTAATCGATAATTTTTTCTCATCGTTTAATGTTCATTACATCCCTAGAACTAAGAATCAAAGGGTAGATTCATTGGCTAAAGCAGCTTCAACGTTTGTGCCTCCTACAATTTTCTAACTTAAATACCATATAGAGATGAGACATAGACATTCCATACCAAATAATATTCAACATTGGCAGGTTTTTGAGGATGATGAACAAATCAGGAAATTTTTAGAAGTGGTGGATGACTTTTCCGAAACACATATCGACCAAGAAAATCAAAATGATCACGCTTGGATTATGCAGGAAGGGTAAGATACTCAAGAATTTCAAAATAATATTGCCAATCATCGTATGCTTATTTTGAAAAATAATCAGATCCCCAAAGGTATGATCCCCTTAGAGAGGTTATTTAATCATGATGGCATTCCTTTGAAGTCCACTTTACAGCCTCAGCCAGAAGAATTTGAATATTGTGATATAGACACCAAAGAAAATCCTAGGTTGGTAAAATTATCCAAGTACCTTCCTCCTAAAATAAAAAGTAAATATGATGAGTTTCTTAGATAGTATAAAGATGTTTTTGCTTGGTACTATGATGAATTAAGAACTTATGACACCACTATAATGGAACACAAAATTCCTCTAAAGCAAGGTGTCAAACCATTCAGGCAGAAGCTTAGACAGATTAATCCTATATTGCTTCTTGTGATAGAGAAAGAGGTAAAGAAACTTCCAGATTCCAAGATCATTGTCCCACTCAGATACTCCAGCTGGGTAGCTAATTTAGTTCTGGTGAGAAAGAAAAATGGTGAAATCAGACTGTGCGTAGATTTTAGAAATTTAAACAGATCATCACTCAAAGACAATTATCCATTGCCTAAAATGGATCATGTTTAGAGAAAGTAGTAGGAGCTAATAGAATGTCTATGATTGATGGATTTTTAGGCTACAATCAAATTGCAGTATATCAATATGATAAAGAGAAAATTGCGTTCACCACCCCTTAGGGTACCTTTATGTATGATAAAATGTCTTTCGATTTAATGAATGCAGGAGAAAATTTCCAACGAGCTATGGACATTGCCTTTTTCAGCAAAAGAGATAAGTTTGTTGTTATTTATCTTGATGATCTAACTATTTTTTCTAAATCTGATGAAAAACATCTAGTACACCTCAAGCAAACTTTCGAAAAATTTTGCAAATTTGGTTTGTCTCTGAATCCCAAGAAATCTCATTTTGCAATGCAAGAAGGTAAACTCTTGGGCCATATAGTGTCTAGGGATGGAATTAAAATTGACCCAAAAAGTATTGAAGCAATAGATACTATTAATATTCCTAGTAATAGAAAAGAAATTCAGTCATTTTTAGGGAAAATAATTTTTTTGAGAAGATTCATTCTAAATTTCATTGAAATCGTAAAATTGATTACAGATATGCTTAATAAGGACAGCGAGGTAAAGTGGACAAGCGAGGATAAGGCATAATTTGAACGTATTAAGAAGGTCATAGGTGAAGCACCAGTACTGGCAAGTCCTGATTATTTGAAAGAATTTTTTATTTTTTCATTTGCTTCCAAGCATACTATTACAGTTGTATTGTTACAGAAAAATGATGAGGGTTTTGAGCAACCAATTGCGTTATTTAGTAAAAGTATCAAAGATGTTGAGTTAAAATATGATATATTGGAAAAACAAGCTTACGCAATGGTGAAATCCCTCAAAGATTTCAGAACCTATGTACTACGTTCAAAGACTATTGCTTATGTACCCACCAATTATGTTAAGGATATACTGGTTCAACCCGATAGCGATGGAAGGAGAGGCAGATGGTTATCCAAAATTCAGGAGTTCGACCTAGAAATTAAACCGACCAAACTTATTAAAGGCCAGGGCTTATCTAAATTGTTGGCTGAATCAAATCTAAAAGCACTCAGAATAAATCATCTGTAGGAATACGAAGGATTTTTAGAGATAGACGAACTTAATGTTACTGTGCCCACAACTGAAATTTTAGAAAAATTCTCTTCTTCAACTTGGTACAGCGACATTGTTTCTTATCTACTGACCCTTCAGTGCGCCAGCGACCTAACCCCTTCTAAAGCTAGGACATTGAAGTTACACGTTGTAAAATATTGTATTTTATATGGTCAATTATATTGGAAAGATCCCCTGGGTTTCTTACTAAGTTGTTTAGTAGAATCCGAAACAGAAAAAGTTATAAATGAATTCCATGAAGGAGTGTGTGGAGGACATCACGCTTGGAGAGAAACGGCTTATAAAATCTTAATATTTGGATATTATTGGCTGAAATTATTCACTGATGTAAATGCTAAAGTCGGAACTTGTAATCCTTGCCATTTGTTTACAGGCAAGCAGAAAATTCTGGCATTACCTTTAGTTCTAGTTAAAACTGAAGATCCATTTCAGCAATGGGGTCTTGATTTTATTGGATAAATTCATCCACACTCAAGTGCTCAACATAAATGGATTCTGACCGCTACAAATTATTTTACTAAATGGGTGGAAGCTATTCTTACACGAAGCGCGATAGACCCAGTAGTTATCAGTTTTTTGGAGGAGAATATTCTATCAAGATTTGGCTTTCCTCAAAAAATAGTTATTGATAATTCTCAGGCCTTCAAATCCATGTCCATGATAAGTTTTTGTCAAAAGTATAACATTGTTCTAGGACACTCCATGGCCTACTATCCACAGGGCAATGGATTAGCCAAGTCATCTAACAAAGCTTGATAAGTATAATTAAGAAAGTACTGACCGAAAATAAGAAAGCATGGCATGTACATTTAAAATATGTTTTATGGGCTAACAGAATAGGCACAAAACGGTCAATCGGAATGTATCCATTTCTATGGTATATGGTACTGATGTTATTTTACCCATAAATCTAGCACTTCCAGTAATGATACTCTGGAAAGACTCAAAAGAAGATCCAAATGACATTACCAAGAGGATAAATCAATTGATTGAAGTTCAGCAAAATAGGGCTGAAGTAGATGAAAAACTACAGAAATATCAAGATAATATGAAGGCCTTATTTGACCAAAAAGATAAAGATAGCGAATTTCTCCCTAGTGACTTGGTTCTAAAATGGGAAGCCAGAAAAGAGGATGTTGGGAAACATGGCAAGTTTGATCATATCTAGTGCGGACCGTACAAAATTACAGCCTTCGAGGGAAAGAAAACATTTTTGTTAGAAAATCTTGACAAAAAGGTCCTTGTTGGGCCCTTCATTTTTTAGAAAGAATTGCGTAAGTTTTGATTAAGCATGAGTTGTGCAACCTCTATCAGAGGCTAGAAGGAAGAATAACATAAAACAGTTGTGGAAGCCAGCGCAACCCCGGCTAAGAAACAAACAATTGCAACAAAACAAGAAGACATAACCCTACTATATATAGGAGAGAATATAATTGTAAAAGAGTTAGTCAGTTGGTTAGGTTGGGTTGGTTCATGTCTATTGGAACTGCCCAAGGGTTTTGCATGTTAGTTGGTTGCTAGTTGTTTGGTTGCTAGTTGTTTTAAATCAAAAAGAGTAGAGTATGGAATGAACGAGATCTTCCAGTTGGGAAATCAGAACTCTGTGTCTGAGGTCTGAAGTCAAGAGTCTATACTGAACATTTCTATGTAATTTTGAGTCTATGATGTAAGAAAGATCTTTAAGATAATATGAGGAGGGCTAAATTTTCAAATATGATGTGTCTTTACATGATTTCTTATGAATTACAGTGTTTTTGCATAGCTTATGAGTTCTAATTAATGATTCTATGTTTAATTGTTTCTCGCAATGCAAGTAGGTTTGGTTCTTGCACTTAGATGTTTTCGATCTGATAATGTTGATTGCACAAGAATAGGAGTGAGTTTTGAATTCTCTATGGATCTTCCTTAGTCTTCTCCCTACCCTTCCCTATCTATCTGTCTCAGCAGTGCTTCAGGTGAGACTTCTTCTCTTCGGAGGGGATGAAAATGTCAGCACTCTAGACTACATGGTGCCTTTTGTTGGTAACCTGAGAAGAACCCTGGTCTGAACAAATTCGCACTAACAAAATGGTTCCATTACTGAGACTCGTATTAAAAGGGAACCTGTAGGAAGAATGCTACCACCTATCCATATATTTGGCATTGAGAAATGGTGGGAAATAAATTGTAATGCCTTCATATGGAAAGAAGCAGAATTAAGAATAAAATTGGTGGGAACTACTTGAGAAGTGATCTTTTACTCAGAAAGATCAAGCGACCAGTACGAGATTTTCTGGGTTAAATTCCTAGAAGAATTTTTTCACTGGATCAACAGGCTCCAAGAAGCTCTAGAGTTCCAGGGATGGTTCAAGAAGATCTACGCGTGGGATACCAATAAGTTAGCAGCACTTCAGAGGTTGGATTTCACAGTCACGTAGGTTGTATATATCTGGGTTACTACCATGATAGAAGGATACATAATTGAATTTTTAGCTGAGAACCACTAGTCTTTCTTGCGGGAAGAAGAAACTTTCAAGAAAGACGCAAGGGGAAGACTTTTAAGAGAGATCCCCCTATGGATTAAATCCTTCTTGGTGGAGGAAGGGATGTTGATTATGTCCCCGACTAAGATGGCAGTGTAAACACCCTCACTTCGGGTAGGGCGAGATGGAGTGAGAGTCATGGCATGAGAGAGGGGAAGGATTCTTTGACAAATGAGGGGGGAATAGCAAGAAATGGATTCAAGAGATGAGATAGCCTTGAAGAGAACTGCCATAGTTGAGAATTGGTGGTGCGGCAAGATCAAGAAAGCTGCAAGACAGTCTGAAAAGTTGAGGAGAGAAGGAGGATTAGGAGAAATAGAGGAAAGGCAGATGGAAGAACTACAGAGGATGAGAAGATAGGAACAACTGGCCAGTCAAAGATTAAACGAGAGAGAAACAAGGAGAGAAAGAAGTCCCTAGGAGACGAGACAAGAAGGAGAAAGCATGGATGTAAGAGAGGAGGAAGTTGGTACGAATCTTGGAGGAGAAAGAGAAGATTCAGCCCCGATAACAGAAGAGATTGGGAATCCAATCGAAGAGATCGTCCCAGTGGAAGCTAATGAGACCCCCCAGATCAAAGAAAATTGCCCCAAAGCCAGTAATTCCAGCCCCGAACCACCAATACCCCAAGTGCCTTCTATACAAGCAGTAAGTTTGACACTACCTTCTCATGCAAATTTTGTTCCAGTACAATTAGCTAACCAGTCACAACCTGGAAGTGTGAGTACAGGGAGGATATTGGGATCCCCTAGTATATCACAAGCAGGACCGTTAGGGTTCATACTAATATGAACAACAGGATCAACAATGGCTAGCCATGTGGGAGGGTCGATTGCCCGATACCTAGAATTTTGGGGTAAGGGAGATGAAGACGTTGAACATCACTGATTCTTGTGTGAAGCCATCTGGAGATCCAGAGGGACACCGGATGCAAACAAGTTGGTCGAATTCTAGACTACCTTGAGAGGTCGCACTCTCAAATGGTACATGAAGATCATTGAACTAGGAGTGCCAAGGACACAAGGTCAAGCATTCACACTTGACTAGGTACGGACGAGGTTCATAGCAGAGTTCAAACTGCCTCAGTCAAAATAATAGGATCTATCCGAGTTGCGTGAGATCCAGCAAAGGGAAGGTGAATCACCTTGGGAGTACATCCAAAATTTCAAATATTCCATAGGGAGGTTGGCACACCCAATCCATGAAGAACATCAAAGAGAGTGGTACATTCAGGGACTGCTACCCCTGACTCAGATTCTGGTAACACAACAGCGAATAGCCACGTTAACAGGCGCCTTGGAACAATCAATGAAGATTGAAGCCATGGCAAGATACCCTGGGATCTTGAGCGTAACCCGACCCCTAGTAGATGCGAATCTAGAACATTTACAAGAACAGATATCACCACTTAGAGAAAATATTCAGGAGATGACAATACCGAGACCAGGACGACCATAGGTTTGGTGCACTGGATCCTATACAAAAGGTAATTTGGTGACTGAATGTCCATGAATGAGAGGAATGGGACCTCCTCATGACCTGATGATAAACCCACTAGGACCTACAGGAGGAGTTGCGCAAGTATCAATGAACCCACCATTCCATCACCCCACCCCTTATCATGCTTTCCCAAGAGGACAAGCAGTGTTGGAAGATTGGTTGTTGTCATTGATGTCAACCCTAGTCATGGGTTT
>CBVK0100043998.1:0-17898 GCA_900067695.1 Picea abies
ACCGAGATCTACACTCTTTCCCTACACGACGCTCTTCCGATCTCACTTATGCCTTTCAACTTGACCACACCTGGGGGGAATGATAGGTTGCCCTAGTAAGCTGGTTCCCATAGGGTTTGAGTTTCCAATGGGAGGATTCATGAAAGGTCATCATTCATTCCCACCATACTTACCACTTTTCATATTTTTCCCGCTCATCCATGTTATCAGACTAATCGGTAGGTGTGGACACTAATAGATCTTCCTAGATCCCCCTGGATCTAGAACAAAACAGGACAGGACATGACTCTTTCCCTAAGTTTTNNCCTGGATCTAGAACAAAACAGGACAGGACATGACTCTTTCCCTAAGTTTTGACCATTGAATTAGCTAGTAGGAAGGAACAAATGACATACCTTAGTATCGCTTCCTAGGGTCTTTGTTTCTCTCACTTCGCTCCGGTGCTCTCGTGAGGTCAAGACCAAGACAACACAAACCAACCAAAGTGAAAATAGAAAAATATATTCAACTGTCAACTTATGTGTATGATCAAGGAATTACACAATAAAGTGAGAATAACTTTATGGGAAAGGGACATTCCACTGTATCATATTAATTGAAAGTAAATATTACAACCTGATCACCTTGATTTCGCAAGCTTCCTTTCGATGGCTCTTGGCTCCAACACACACACTTGCTCAATCCTTGTATGAAGAAGATCAAAACCTCTTGATAGACTTGCTGAGGACTCCAAGCTCTTGTTCAAGCTAAGTCCTTCACACAATTCTTTCACCAATTCTCCAATGAATCTTGCTTAATCTTTTCCATGAGAATTCCCTCATTATATAGGAGAGAATAAGATAGTTACTTGGATAAGAATGATCCCACAATATCAGGGAATCCAGTACAAGGATAACCATTCAAATGCCAACCCATTCTTCTAGAATATTCCCTTCTAGAACCATCGAGAATTCATCTTTTTCCATCCTTTAGGACGAGTTCACACCCTAGCTATTCAATATAGTGCGAGAATTTCACACCCTGGCTTAAGGCAGCCTGTGAGAATGGGTCATTCTCGCACTCTAATATATTAGTAGCCTGCGAACCTTCTTCAAAAATGAGTTTTCTGGGAAGAGATGAAAGTAACTTTTCTCAGGATAAAGTTCTTATGAAGAGCCTGAGTACACCATCATTGATACATCATCATGATGACCAAAATCATGGGTAACAGAATGCCCCCCAAAGTATGAGGTTGGAATCAGTGACAGCCAAAAGACTTTGTAAGCTACATGTGTGTGTCGGAAACCAGGAGCACACCTAATTGGAAACCTGCGAACAACCAAGCATCTGTAGAATATTATATATACCAATTCTGAGGTAGGCATTCCATACTCAAATCATAGACAGATGACATTGTAGACATAGGTCATGGCCACCAATCATACACTGTGTATCCATGCCATCAAAATATAGCATAGCCACCAGGAATACACTATGGATCTATGAGAGAAATTTCAAATTAAGACGACATAGCCACGAGACATACACAGTGGATCTATGTGTCACAAATTATACATAATCCATTGCAATCTGGACAAACAGATGAGATCTAGGGTCTTCAATATCGTCACCCAAAAGTACAAATCTAACCATGTGATTACATGTGTCAAAGTCGAACATGGAAGAAACCACTTGATTACCGGTCATTGATGAAACCTTTAACAAGCGCGAGGGAAATCACCATTGATGTCAACGACTCCCAAGGTACTCTAGTACAATCCATCGAGTGTGAATGAGTGAGTTGAAGTCGAACAGTTGATGGAATCTTTCGATCATGGGTCAATGATGTAAACCCACTGTCGAAAGTGAGGAAACCTTCCATTGAGGCATGCAAGCTCCAAGGTACCAAAGAATTTCTAAGTCTTGATTCTGGATAATGAGCTGAAGTCGATGGAAAAAAACTCATCACAGGAGGGCCTTGATGTATCCCCCATCAATGACACAAAATGAGTAACAGATTTTGAAGGTAAAATAGAGTATGACGTGAATTGAACTGGACACAGGGAAGGCCGACACAGAGAGAATGGACAACTACATATGGCCGACTCAATAGAGGTTTCAAATGGACTTCTCTTGAACATATGAACGACACGACCAATGATTTGGCAGCATTGACTCAAAGATGACACAGGGAATGAACTTGTAGCAAATCGAATGAGAGACAAATGGATTTCCCAAACCGGATTCGAATATAATGAATAGGGGGTGTCATGTTCAAGAGCGACACTTACTGCCAATCAATATGAAGATGAAAACATATCCCTTTCCCAAATTTCCCCCCACCATTTCTGGCGAGTACCTCTTTATTTTTACGCAAGCTTGAGGAGGATAACATATGCTTGTTGATATAAGCTTATCCTTTGGATAAGTCCTTCGGATTATGTTTAACGAACCTTAAGAAGGATTGGTTCGGTCCCATTACGGGTCTGTCGATGTTTTTTTAACGAGTGAAAAGATAGAAAACTCGAAGGTTTTTCATGATTATAGAGTTTGGAAAAACACTTAAAAGATAACTCTCTCAGTTCCTTTTTCGTAAAATAGTCTGGATGAGACTGAAAAGAGATAAATTATCGCTCACTAGACGCTTTCTTCAGATACTTTATCGAGCGTGAAAATAGCAAGGACGCTTTCTTTCTTCATGTTTAGAGAGTCTGAAAAGAGCTTAAAGAAGACTCCAGGGGGGTTCCTTTTTCATATAACCTTGTTGAGCCCCAAAAAGTGATAAAAGTATGCTTGATTGCGTTCTCATGTATTTTTGAGCGCGAGAACGGACAAAGACTACGCTCGAGGTTTTATACAAAAACCATAAAAATAATAATCAAAACACGTGATAACAAAGAAAAAATATGTTCGCATCCCTGTATATGAACATCAAAGTCATTATGCCTACAAAAGTTACACTCAAAAGGACATTAGGGATTAGGGTTTAATAGATAAATAATCATAAAAAACCAAATAACATGGTAAAAGTAAATATAAAGGAGTAAAAATCTTTTTACCATATCATTTTCACTTTTCCACTATTTGAGCTCAAAAAACCCCTCTTTTACCTTTGAAGTTTGGTGTCATATTGTGGGAGTTACGAACGTCCATTCGGCGAGCCGTCAACGACAGTTAGGTAGGCTCTTTGTATTCTACTCTTTAATGGTTTAATTTTGCATTTTCATTGGTCAAAATTCATTTTTTGAGTTGATGTTATGAGCCCTACTTGCGCTCAGTCATTCTCGCAGGTGGGCTACACAGGACCTGCAAGAATGGGTGATTCTTGCAGGTGAGCCCACAGTAGCCTATGAGGTTCTCGCACTGTGCCCAAAGGGAACCTACGAGAACTGCAAAGTACAAATGTTTTTAAAGAATTTACTCAATAAAAAAAAAACAATTCATGAATAGAGTTGCTAATCCTCTTTTTGTGCTTCTTATGCAAGTAATTGGCCATCAAAATGGTTCTTGAATGGCATGAAAGGGAGAACGAATAAGACAATGCTATTGCCAAAAATCATCCACCCACTATTGCTTCTTTGAGAAACTGCGGCCTTCTGAAGTACTTTTGTATCCTGGGCATGAGGGCCCAAGTCAGGTTATTAGAGTACCTTGTGCATATGTGGGATCCCGATCAGTAGGTATTTCATGTGGGGGTCCACACACTGTCCTTAGATATTGAGGACATTTACTTCTTGACTGGACTGTCACGGCGGGGGTACCATGTGAGCCTGACTGGTGGCAGAGGTGGTGGGCTACCCATGAGTGAGTACTGCCATTTACACTGTGTTCTCGAGGTAGAGAGGAAGAAAGGAAAAGTAGCTATTTGGGGGGTATGGGATTTGACCCTCCGTACTATCCTATTCACCATATCTCGGATGGTAGGGAGTTATGCTCCTCACATGGTGCTACAGAGTTACTTCCAGTATGCCATCGAGTGTACTAAACCTTGGGTTTTTAATTGGGCAGATGTTGTGCTTCGTAGTATAAAAAAGCAGTTGACCAAATGCAGACGAGGCAGCCTGAAGCAATTCGGGTACAGATCTTTGTTAGTGTCCTTCTTCCTTGAGAGGGTTCCATTACTGAGGTTGCAGGTTGAGTGGAATTTACCGGCTCCTAGGGATCCAAGAATGTTGATATGGTTTCGGCTCATGGCCCGGAACGTAGATGGACCAATCATCAAGTATGATGATACTTTCTTTGATTGGCTGCAACCACAAGTGTTGATGGTTGACGATTATGCTTATGCCGGGTTGTATTTCCAAGGAGATCCGAACTTAGTGCTGCTAGAGGATGCTCAGTGGGGGGAACTTGGTAAGAAGTACACAATTTTTTTCCTTTTAAATGTTTTTGTGAATTTTATCATATTCAAATGTTTTTGTTGTATATGTTCGTCCAAAGACTAAATACAAAATTAATTTTTGATGACACAGATGTTGGACCTTACTGACCTCCTGGTACTTCTACCATTCAGCGGTGAGGAGAGGTAGTGCCAACGCCACAATACGCTGAGAATTATCAAGTAGTGGAACAAAACCTAGATGGATTGACTGCAGATATTCTAGATATGCCTCTTGGAGAGGTTCCACGATGCGATCAGCATCATACAGTAGGAGTGTCAGAGGCCATGAGTCGACTGCTCCATAGAGTTTCCCGGGTAGTCATGTGTTATCGTGAACGTCATCCATGACGTCACTTTGTAGAAGCTATGAGCTTTAGATTTTGACATTTTGGTCTTCGAACAAAAATTTTGTAAAAAACTCTTTTGATCGTTATATATACAGACGACTTCTACCAGTTTATCATGTATTGTGTGAAAATTGATGTGATTGATTTATAAATGATTCAAATGTCTGTCTAATACATAGTTAGCCAATGCATATGTTAATGTATTTAGACATCTAGGAATATGTTGATATTCAATGTAATCAAAATAACGTTCCAAGAGGCGAATTCGCAAATACACCCGTAACAAAGTAGGACTTCGAATAGTATATACATTAATCAACTGTAGTACTACAAGCTATGAATCGAGTTGCACAACCAAATGACGGATTCTGAATGAGATAGCATCAACCAATAATTCAATAATGACGCTATACTCTGCAATGTTGTTGGTCGCACGGTCGAGACACACACCTTGTAAGGAGATAAGTTCATTTGTAGGGGCGTAAATTTCCCATGCAGCGGAAGCAAGGTTCTGAGTACTACAGCTAGCGCCATCAGCGAAGCCAATATAGGGTAGTGAAAACTCCAACATCTAGAAATCAAACACAAAGTCACATAAGGGCAGAGACCAGATAACGACAAAAGCAAGCTATAGTAACACACAAGAAGTATGATACAATAAAAATACAAGTACTCATGCACAGATGATTTTATGCATAATACTTCTTCAAGTACAACCCATTCCTGGGTTCAATCAAAGGGATACCGTCATAATATACTAACTCATAAGCTCCTTTTTCCAAAACTTGTCGAACGATATAAGGACCTCGCCACATGGCTTCGAATTTTCCATCTCCTAGCATATCTTGATCTTGATCATAGAGGAGAACAAGATCTCCTTCGGAGAAAATGCGAGGCTTGACATGTTTGTTGTATTGGGCCTTGACATGTTTCTTCTGAGCTTCTATAAATAGGGTAGCATCACCTCAAGTTTTGTCTAATTGCATAAGATACAATAGACATTCTTCCTCAACAGAAGTGTTTGGTAGGAGTTCAACAACTAGTTTTAAAGAGGGTATCTCGCATTCAATCGGGAGAATGGCTTCTACACCATAGACTAACCGGAAAGGTGTAAACCCAATAGAAGACTTGACGGATGTCCGGTAAGCCCACAATGCTGAAAACAACATTGTGTACCAACTTGTCTTATGAATCCCTATCATTCATCGGAGCATAGTTATGTGAACTTTGTTGATTGCTTCGACCTGGCCGTTGGCTTGTGGGTAATAGAGAGTTGAGTTATCATGGTGAAGACCCAACTTTTCAGTAAGTTTGGACATCATGAATTTTATGAAGTGGCTACCATGATCAGTGACGATAGCTTGGGGAACACCAAAACGAGCTATGACATGATTAAAAATGAATAATGTTGCAGTCTTTCCAATGTTGTCAAATTTCGGCATCGCCTCGGCCCATTTCATAAAGTAATCAACGGCTACAATAATGTAACCATGCCCCCTGGCCGAGTGAGGGTGACATGTCATGAAATCAATGCCCCATTTCGCAAAGGGACCAACTGAGACCACAAGGTGAAGAGGAGGGGGATGTGACTGTATCTTGTTATTATAGGTCTGGCAAGCATGGCATTTATGAACGACGATTATGCAGTCGTTAAATAAAGAAGGCCAAAAATAACCTGCTCATAAGATCTTCTGGGCAGTAGCATACCCAAACATATGACCACCACAGGCTCTAGAATGGAAGTCATTCAGAGCTTTCTCGGCTTCATCGAACGTTAGGCAACACCAAAAAACAGAGTCAATCCCCCGATGATAAAGAGTATCTCCGAGGATAATATATTGATGAGTTTGATAGCGTATTCGATGTCACTCAGTACTGGAAAAGGTAGGCCAAAAAGTCTAGGTTTAGAGATATATAATGATATCACCATACCAAATATCATCAGTGCTAATAAGGAAAAGAGATTCATCAAGTAATGAATCAGTTGCTACATTTTCCGTTGCAGAATGGGGAAAATCGCATATCAACTCAACAAAAACTAAGGACTTCTTGGACTTGGCGCGTTCAAATTCCAAGTCAAACTCCTGGAGTATCACAATCCATTTGGAGTATTTTCCCCCTAGAAATTGACATGTCAGAATGTGTTGCATAGGGTTGCAGTGAGAAATCACTGTAGTCTTGCGTGAGAGGATATAGTGCCGAAAGTGTTGGACGACTTGAACGGAAACCAAGGCTAGTTTTTCAACATGTAAATACTTGATTTCAGTAGGTGTTAGACTTTGACTCAAATAGTAAATAACATCTTCGTCATTAGCATCATCCTCTTGGATGAGAACCATACCAATGGTGTAATCCGAGGTAGCAAGATAAAGGAAATAATCACGACCGTAATCGGGAGGAAAGAGAAGCGGAGCACACGTTAGGGACAATTTCAAAGCTTCAAAAGAATTGTTGGCAATGGTATCCCAGACGAACTCTGAATCCTTCTTTAATAGCCACGTAAATCCACGAGTTATCTCGGTGTAATTTGGGATAAAACGACGAAGAAAGTTTGCTTTCCCCTGCAAACTTTGCAACTGGCGAAGTGTAGAAGGAGGAGGGAGATTAAGGATCACCTCAACCTTTAAAGGATCCACCCATATCCCTTGACGTGAAACGATAAAACCTAGATTGCGGTCAGATTCCACATAGAAAATGCACTTATGAGGATTCAAACGTATATGGTAGAACCGACAGCGGACGAAAATGGCTCGGAGGTGTGTTGGGTGATCAACTCGGTGCATTGAGTGAGCAGGTAAATCATCCAAATATGGTTGAACGATGTGCTTGATATCATGGAAAGCATAAGAGATAGCGCGTTGAAAATTTGCACCAGCGTTCTTGAGACCGAAAGGAAGTTTCTGATAGGAAAAAGTACCCCAAGGACAAATAAAAACAGTCTTATGTTGATCCTCGGGAACAATGTTGATTTGATTATACCCGCAGAAACCATCCATGAGAGAGAAGATTTCACTTCTGGCACAATCATCGACAATTTGATCGACGAAGGGGGTAGGAAAGTTGTCTTTGGGAAAAGCTTTGTTGATATCCCTATAATCAACGCATACATGAATGGTGCCTTGTTTCTTGTCAATCGGGACAAGATTTGAAACCCAGTCTGTGAGAGCCACCGGATAAATAAAGTTGACTTTCAGAAGTTTTTCGACTTCGAGCTTGATAGCAGCCTCTTTACATGGGTGAACTGGATGAAGGTGTTGTCGGACGGGTTTAGCATCGGGGTATGTCTTTATGTCATGTATCAAAATCTCAGGGTTGATACCCAACATTTCTTCATAGCTCCATGCGAAGATATCACGAAACTCTTTGAAAAGGGCCGTGTAGGTGATGACTTCGTCAGAAGAACACAAAGCTTCGATATGGACATTTTCGACAATCCCAGGTTTAATGGATATGTCAAGGGGAATAGTGGGCAATATATTGCTTAAGTTCCCTTCGGAAAACACATCGTGTGCAGACTCAGGAACAATCGAGATGATGACAATAGTCAACAGGGTCGAAATCCGTTGGTAGGTCTCAAGGGTATGTTGCTCCAGAAAGAGGATGGAACGATGATGGCCATCATCCCAAGGGGTGTCTTCCATGACAGACATGATTATTTCATTAATGGGAAAAATGACATGAAAAGGATCAGGAGACAACTCACCAAGATAGGGGGAAGAAGGTGTCGCCGATTGAATGGCTCGATAGGTGGATTCAACTAGACTTAACAGCATTTCGTCGCCATAACGAAGATGATCTCCAGTGTCAGGTACTATCCAAGGGTCGTGAGACACAGGAAGTTCGTGAGGCAAGGTGGAGATCATGTTTATGGAAGCAACAAACGAGCATGGAACATCGGGCGGTGGAATGAGGAAAGTACCCATTAACAAAGAGTCCTTGAGAAGGCCTACACCGACATTCTCATAACTCGGTGGGGTTTTAGCGATAAGCGGTACATTTCCAGTACGAGTATTGGAATTGAAGAAGGCTAGTTTTTCGACGGTGAAAACCTTACCTTGATGTGGGAAACATACCACACAGAAAAGGGTCAACACAACTGCGTGCATGGAATCGATCCAGCTGTGGCCAAGAAGAAGATTGTAATCAAGGGGAGCATCAAAGACTTCCACTTCGACTTGGACCATTTTTCCTTCTAACGTGATGGAAAACGAAGGAGGAACACCATAGGGCTTAAAACCGGAGCCGTTGAAGGCTTTAAGAGTGTTCTGGGATTCATTCAAAGAAGGAGAGCCAATGGCTTTCCAGCAAGCAAGAGACATAACACAGGTCAAGGTACCCTCGTTAAGCAAATGTTTTTTTTAGAGACAATCACTTGGATCTGGAATGCGAGTTGAGGGGGTAACCTTGGAATGTGATCTTCCAAGTCAAAGATTATCAAATTCGTATCCGTTGGATTGATTCCACTGATAGATTTCAACTGTGCCTTCCGTTGTGTGGGACAATTTTAAAGGACTTCAAGGGCTGACATCGCAGAAGGTGCTTGGGCCATATCTTCAACAATGTTGTAGTTCTGGGCCAGACGAGCATGAGGATTGAAAGCCGATTTTCAAACGACGCCCTTTGGGGGGGGTCGCAGAACTATGTCTAGGCTCAGTTGTTCGAGATGAAGAGGACCGCTGGTAGGTGGAGTCATAGTAGAGGGTTGTACCAAGGAAGGTGGTAGATCATCAACCTTCTCTTTAGAGGGAGAATAATCTTTGGCTCAAGTAGTGAGTGCAACGTTGCTCTGCTTAGAATCGCCAGTACAAATCAAAACATAGGAAGTAGTGGAAGAGGAGGGTTGGTCATGAATGACCAACTGATCCTGTTGTTGAGATGGGAAGGGTTGGGACAAAACGGCCGGAGCAGGTGGTTTTGGAGCTCCTTGAAGGAACTTAGTGACCTCAGCGCGTCGTGGACAATCCTTTGTGTAGTGATCATCACCATAGATAAGACAAGGGTATCGAGGCTTGCGCTTATCTCGATCGTCAATATGGGTAGTTTTGGTTTTCTCAGCTTGAGAATTATTTTTTCCCTCATTCTTACCTCTCCCCCTTTTAGATTTGTTTTTACCGGCTGGGGTAGATTGGACTACATTTACCTCAGAAGACTTTCCGGCGGGAGAGGCAGGAGACAGAGAATTTTGAACATTAGAAGAAGAAGGTTTGGGGTTTGTTCTTGAAGCGGAGTGTGGATGGGCCTAGAAAGTGCCAATCACACCGTCAACTGCATGCGAGGCAGCTGGAGTAGTTGAAGTTGTGGAAGTTGAAGGACAAGGTAAGTCAGATAGTAAATCGTAAAGGGTACCCGTTTGCGAGTAAACGAGGTCAATATATTGAGCACGACTTATAGCCTGCTCTTTTGTGACCAGTCCACCCATGGCAATGTCACAACTGATGTCGTTCAAAAATGATTTGGTGAACCATTCTGCCAGCAACTGATCGGGGAGTTCAAGTTTAATAAGACGTCGTTTCCATCACCACTCATGAATGTGATAGGATATACGAGTGGCCTTGTTCTGTTTGAAAGAAGTCAAAATCTTGGTCCCCGTGTCATAACGAATCGGTAACTGGTAGTGTGTGAGAAAATCCATAGCTAGGGTGTTGAAGTCAGAGAAGAAACCTCGTGGCAATTCAATATACCACTTCACAGCAGAACCTGTGAGGGTTCATTGAAAAATATGTAAACGAATAGAGTCATCCATCAACGAGTTGGACGAACACCATAGGTGAAAATTCATAACATGATTGTTTAGGTCCTCTCTCGCTTTGTCGTCGAATTTGGGAATGTCCGATGGTAGCTTGGCGGGTATAGCAGGCCATTGGGGAGAGTGACAAATTGGATCATTTAAAATCCTTGACAAGTCTGGAAGATCCAAAGTGGCGATAAAGGGTAACTGTCGATTCACCTGTGGGTACTGGTGGCTTGGGGAGGAAGTCCTGTCGGCAAACCAATAGGACCATAAGTAGTCTACATATAATGTGAAGACCCAGGCGGATTCAGTGGTGGTTGGAGAGGATAGTAGCTCATAGGATTATACCCTAGAACAGGGACTTGATTTGGAGCATTCGCCCCCCAAATGGGATTGAACGAACTTGGATATGGTTGGCCCATACTAGGGGGTATTATGGACGCAGCTGGAAACTGCTGCCCCCCAGTCGATTGAGGAGGATGTTGTATCAACTGATTCCAATACTGGTCCAATGACGGAGGGATGTTTTTCCCATAAGGAAAGGTCGTTCCTCCCATTGAAGGTGGTGTTCCAATTGGAGGTAGTGTTCCAATTGGGATTTGTGCGCCAAAAGGAATTTGCACGTTGAAAGGGGGTTGAGTTATACCACCTTGGTGAAATTGTCCACCAACTAGAATTTGGTAATTTGGAGTGAATGAAGAAATAGAACCACTAGGATTAAGACTGCCAGTAGAAGACGAAGAAGGTCCTCCAAAAGGAAATTGAGGGAGTGTTGGAATAAAACCAGGAAGAGAGTGCCCAGAAGAAGAAGGACCACCAGGAGAGCTGGATGGGGTTTGCGTAGGAGTGTGAATGGAAGCATTCAATGCATGGTATCTGGGTGGTAGTGTCAGAGTGACATTGGGTGTTCATGATGTATTGATGGGAGCAAGACTAACCATTGTAAACCTGGTTGGAACACTCATAGTATCTGTAAGATGGGCCATTCCAGCAGGGACAGTAAAGTGATAAGCAGTAGTCAACGGTACTGTCTCTAGACTAAAGATTTCGGAAATCACAGGTGGGTTGATTTCAGAAATCACAGGTGAACCTGGACCAAAAAGGTCTCGTTGAAAAACACCTGTAGACCAAAAAAGATCTTGGCCTTCTATGCCTGGAAAGGGTCCAACTGGTGATCCAGAAGACGTAACAACTAATTCTCCAGAAGAATTCAGTCACATAAACGGTCGCTCAAAATCAGGGTGAAGTGTAACTTTTCTCAGGAGAAAGTTCTTATGAAGAGCCTGAGTACACCATCATTGATACATCATCATGTTGACCAAAATCATGGGTAACAATCCATCCCATACACTAGTCCAAGCATTGGGTTGGCCAAACTATCCAAGAGTTGTACCTTACCTTGTGGGAAGAAGGGGCTAAAGGCCCAAAGGGTAAAAGTAGCCGACAAAAGATAAAATCCAAAAGAATGAAACCTTGATATGCTTCACCCAAGGATCCCTGAGAAAGCAATAAAAGGATTCTCAACAAGAAACGGAGGGACCCATAAAAAATAATAAATCAAGACCTAGTTGGAGGATAGGTGGTCTCATCATGAGCCAACCTATTAGGTCCATGGGCATGTAGCAGTATGACACTACCATTCATCTAGTCACCACACCAAGGTAGTGGATCTCAGTGGCATAACCAAGATAAAGGGGGTCTCATCACGAGTGAGCCTTCTCATTTCTGTGAAATGCTTGTGGGTAACATTGCCACCACTGGTCACCACACCAGGGAAGTGTCCCCCAACTAATCTCTTGAAAGAAAAATAAAATAAGAATAAAAGATAAAAGGCATGAATGGGCTTGGAAACATTTGCATACATGAAAAGGTGCAACTCACCCTCTTCAAAGGCACCCACAGGTAAGCCATACATTTACCTGCTATCACTGCACCCATTGTCCAGACATCCCTTACCACCTTATCCACTTACATGGCTTGGATTTGTCTTCACTCGGGAACATCCCACATCCAATGAGAACTATCATTATAGGATGTCCTGACATCCCCTCCAAACTTGGCTTGTAGAATAACATAACTTCTTTGAGCACTTTTGTGGGTAAAGAGGGTTTCATGCACATGTTTAAATAATTTGATGATTAGATGTGATTGACATTTCTATGATCCCTGTGACTTATGAGCCCATGGAGGGCATATTTTTTTATGTTGCAGAGCCACACTCAATGGATATATACATAAGGGGAGATGATTAGTTTGAACCTCCATAGGGATAAAATCCCACCAGATGGATGATGAGACCCCAGCTAGTGGCAGAGACAGATCAGAGGTTTGCACCAGAGAGAGAGGAGGACATTCCACAAGGGGCATCCTGGAAGGATTGGACCCAAGGGGTATTTCTCTTTTCACCATGATGTAGGCCTTGGAAGGCCCATGATGTCACCTAGCATTTTGGATACTTTAGAGGAAATTATGTGCTAAGTGGCACGTGTGGTAGGATCCTGAGGCCCAAGGAGACCTAACATTTTGCTCCAGAAAGCCATAGTTGCCCTAAAAGGGCCTAACTTCACCCTAAAATGTCATGGCATCATCTTTACAGCTTTATTTAGGTTTTATTTATGACATTTAATGTAAAAAATGGATATTATGTGTAACTAGCCATATCATCCTTTTTGACCTAATTCTGGTCATTGTAACTATATAAATAAGGGGAAAATCACTCTTATTTTTCATCATCTTTCACTCACACTTGTGAGGAATGAAATTTGCACCCTATCTAGGGTTTCTTGGCTGAAATTTTAGGCACACTTGTTGAGGAAGGCTAAATCTTGGAGTATTTTGGCAAGTTTCTTGGTGGAAGTGTTCAACTAGTGTTTTTCTTTATTATTATTGATGAATGTTTCTACAATTCTTCTTAATTGAATGGTTATAGTCTTATTTATATTTCATTTACATTAAATATTATGAAATTGATTTATTAAACCCTAGGAATACTAGAACATGTTATTGTCCTAGCTTTAAAAGCCTTCACCTACTAGATCTTGTCAAGAGGCCATTTTTCTTGAAGCATTTGCTAAGGCCTTGCCATTGCAACACCTTAGTATCCATTTGCTTCATCTTAGCCAATTATGCTTCATAATTGAGTTACATAGGGAGTACATATACTAAGGCGTAGGGTTACCTACACCTTAGTAGCTAGTTTCCCCATAGGGTTTAATAATTGGAGCCTTGGGTTACCAACACTCCAATCTATCAATTTCTCTTGTCTTTGACTCTCCTACTATCATTATTTCTCTTCAACATTTGCTGCCATATCATTTGACTCCACTTTCCCTAAAGCACTATTGTAAGTACTCTTTTGAGTAATTGATCAAAACAACCACCAAAACCTATACTTTGAGCTTCCTACTAACCATTTCTAACACTAGAATAGACTAACCTGCTAACATCGTTATTTTTGTTACTAAAGTAATATACAACCATTAATTGCAGCATTAAAATCAATAAAATCAATTGAAAATGTTGATTTATACATTGTCTTGTTTTACACCATTTCACCTCGTCCATGGTATCGAAGCCACCCTCCCTATCAAGTGTGAAATCCCCACGTTACTCACTATCATTGAGCTATTACCCAACACTGCTCCAATGAATCAGCGCCTCTTGACCTTAGAGTCACTAGATGAAGATCTTCGATCTTCATTATAGAAAAATGAGGTAGCCAAAAAATGATCCAAAGCCACCTTCGACCACCATGTCAACCTTCACTCATTTAACAAAGGTGATATCGTGTTAGCCTATGATACTGCTCGTGATACTCTCGGTCACAGGAAATTCAAGTCATTATGGCATGGACCCTAAATCATCAAACACTGCCTCACTAAGGGTGCATACACTCTGGCCTCTCCAGAAGGATACCCTCTCAAAGAACTCATCAAAGGGTTTTACTTAAAGAAGTTTTACACCTGAGCATAGCCATCCTAGCTTAGGTTTTTCTTTGTACACATTTGTGAGTTTTTAGTCTTATTTTCCACCACCACTCCTTATGTCTAATCTATCATATGTTTTATTGATAGATGCATCATCCATCAACCTACCACATCGGTTACGCTGACGGTGCCAACCGCTGGACCTAGAATCTCACTTCGGCTGCTTGGGCCCTCTATAGTCCCTCACATGTACTGCTCCACTCCAATGGCATATGTTTAGGCTTGGCCACCAACAACCAAGTTGAATACGACGTCATCATTGGTTTCCTCACTGAGGCTAGGTACTGTCACATTTGTCACCTTAGCATTCTTTTAGATTCCTAACTTGTCATCCTGTAGCTCAATAATGTATATCACATTCATGATCCTTGCCTCTTTCACAAACACCTGCAAGTTAGACTATTATCTCACAACTTTGATTCAATCACATTTACACATATTCCAAGACAATTTAATCAAGTAGAAGATAACATGACTAACCTAGTATTATATTGTCCTTTATCACATTAAACATCATTTTATACATAAGCATCATACATTTGTCACAACACATAGAAAAGACATCATAAGCCTAAAGCATAAACACATGGAGACATGAATGATACAAAAAATATATGTCCATAAGTGTTTACACAAAATACATTTACATCATCTGTAGGCCAGTGAGTCCCCCCACCCATATCGGTATAAAAATGGGTATCTACTACCCTATACAAAATGGTCTCCCAAGCCTATATATACAAAACCTGACACTCACGGTACCCCCATAGATCCCCCCCATGCCCGTTTTTAGCTGGAGGTGCCCCACCAGCTGGGGTCCCTCCAAATCGAGGAGGCATCCGACTAGTCATTGTTGCCCCTGCTACTGTCGCTTGATAGATCAGAGTTCGCCACTTTGCTAGTATGCCCACACACTACTCCAGGACCTCCTCGTCTTGGATATGGGCCCACATTCCCTCAGGTACACCCTGCAAAACTCGCTCGAAGCATCGGCGTGGGTCCTCCAACATCCCTCTGGCCTCCATCTGTGGCTCATGCACTGGTCCAACACCAGTATAATCTCATGTCTGACTCTATCCCACCCTCAACTTTGTAGGCACTAGTGGCACTGGTCCCCAGTGAGCCAGCTCCTCAACCATCTCCACCTCTTGGCCGCGGGGCCCCACATCTGCAAAACAACACCAAATATAGTGTCAACATCCATATATACATATATCATCAAATGATATCTATTAAAACCATAAAACATCAAAAAAATAATACAAAAACATACCTCGTTGATCCCAGTCCTGCCGAGGAGGTAGGATCATGTATAGGTCATGACGATAGTCCATACCCATGTATGGATACCTTAGTACCACCTATGGCATCTGTCACCACACTCATGCCACCATGGCAGTAAAATGGTGGCCACCCTCTCCACCTCCGTGTCAGGCCAACACATGGTCCTACTGTAACAATTGTGGCTCTCGGGGCCCTGCGAGCTCGAGCAGAATCCTCGGGCGCAATAGAGGCACCCTCTCTAGAAAACAGGACACAAAAATGGACCTGAATGCAAAGTCACTAGAGTCATCTCGTCGACATTGGTTCACCTTCCCCATCATCCTGGTGTGCAGAAGCAGACCTTAGGCAAAAAGGCCCCCAAGGATCCATAGATCCTCACCACCATAGCGACAATGCACTCTGTCATAAGATCATCAATCGCCTCAATTCAGATGACTGAACTCGACATCAAGTTTGACCCTGTGCAGTGGCGAGCTTCCAAGTCACCCACTCGCTCGTCCCCCAACAGCTAGGGGTCAATAGGAAGGGCCATCCCACAGAATCAGAGCCCCATCAGAAAATACATATCCTCGACGACCGATAATTTCAACTACTATCCTCTCACTATGAAGCACTGCAGACCAGTTCTCCACATCATGATCAAATACTGAAGTAGGAAATCCTGTGACCATATCAAAGGGAATTCAAAGAACTTGAGAAACATGTAGGCTGCCAAGTGTCTATGAACACCCGACTGTGCTCTAACCACCTCCTATAGACAGTCCCAATCGTGCTCTCTCTAGTGCACTGGCATCGTGATATCCAGAGTATGATGATCTCCTACATCCACACAGAAACAATTGATTAGCCTCACCATCCATAAAAAACATAAAAAAATAAAAAAATTCAAAACCCCTTAACCTTGCCTCCAGTGCGTGGTTTTCACCTAGACAGGTGTGCACATGTGCATGCCTATTCTTTGGAAAATTGCACACTAATGTGCAACTGTCTTCGAAACAACCACACATTAGTGCATCGTTGTCAGTCAGACATGTGTGCATCTCATGCGGGCCTGTATTTCCCTCCCCCGCGCCCACACGCGCGGCTGTGTCAAACATAGCCACACACTATGCATTGGAAAAGGGATTATACCCATGCACATGTGCATGAGTATTTCTCCTTTTCCCGTGCACTGGTGGGCCCCTACCCAAAAAATCCCCTGTACAACCCTCTGTAGAGTCCCTACCTACAAATTAAGAATTTCACCAAATTCAGGAGGATATGACCACTAACCTATCTTTCACCACTCCCGTATCGGTAGCCTCACACTCCTGCAATCTCCAAATCTCCTCAGAGTAATCTCGTCAATTCATCTATAGTGACAGGTACAAATGAGGTGGAATTATGGGCCCACCAGCCATATATATGTTGATTAAGGTTGGTTGTCATTGATGTCAACCCTTAAAGAAAGCCTCGGAGCACAAAGGTTTGGGTAATGGACCCAAGATTGTTTCATGTAAATATGAATCATTATTGTCTTTTCATGGATTATAAGAAGTAAAAATGGATAAACTCCAAAGTGGTTCTCTTATGGTGAAAGCCCTCACAGGAAGACGCTTTGTGAAGTAAGAGAACCCATGCTTAATTATGGAATAATGAGATGAAGGATAGTGAATTTTTCAGCGAAACTATCCTATATGGATAGTGCTTTTCATGGCATTTCCGGTGGTATGTGGAATGTCACATAACTCCTCATGGTTATAGAGTTATGACCATGTGAAGTTGGAGAACCCAGGTTTGGGTAATGGACCCAAGTTTGTTTGATGGATAACGGTATGATTTTTGCTATATTTGAAGGTAATAATATTATATATGGATAGTACATGTCATTCTATTTATGGTGGTATGTGGAACACCACATAACTCCTCATGGTTTGAGAGTTATGGCCTTACGAAGTTGGAGGACCCTCTTATGTCATCTAGAAGCCCCCAAAGATCAAAGTAGTCAAAGTGGTTTAAGAGATTTTAGAAGGTAAATAATAAAGTGAAGTGATGTCTGTACTATAATTCAAAGTAAATACAAAATAAATTATTTAAATAATAAATTTAATGGATAAATTAGAAGTGGTTTAACCCTAAAATAAGGAAAGTGGGCAAAGTAACCTAGAAGATGTTTTTAAGGAAGCTACTTGGAGAGTATAAATAAGAGGC
>CBVK0100043998.1:17903-29056 GCA_900067695.1 Picea abies
AAGGAAGCTACTTGGAGAGTATAAATAAGAGGCAAGGCTCTCTCATTTTAGACACACTTGAGAATATTGAATACTTGTAGGTGTTTGAGGTAACCAAAGGATATCTAATCTGAATTTCTAAGGAAATTGAAGAAAATAAGGCCGAAATACAAGGAAGGATAAATTCTTTTGATGATGCTTTCTAAGGTATGTTTGTTTCAGGTCATCTCACCATTTTCAAAATAAATGTTTTTGTAGAGTGAATCATACCTTGAAATTTCTATGACATTGAGGAAACATATCTTATTATTTGTGTTAAACAATTCACCTTGTGGGTCGTTATATTTTTGGATTTACACTCCGTGGAAAATAGGGTTTGTGGCTAGTCCTGAAACTAGTCAAAAACAGGTGCTTCGGGTAAAAACATCATAACGTCTTCATAAAAGATCCAAATTTATTAAGACAAAATGTGTTGGTTAGATTAAAATATGTAGTATATTTTGTAATGGTTTCAAATCAATTCAACAAATATTCCATGTGGGGCATGCTCTACAAGGTTGCTCTCTAGAATAAGCCAGAATTCAACAATGTGTGCCATCTTTGCTATAACTCCTTTTATGAAAGGTTCCAGGTAGTGAAACCTGGAGGAATTTCATAAAACACACTAAATAAAATTGTGTATCAGTTTCATATCTTTATTCATTACAGGTACAAAGTTATGATTATTTCAAGTTAGGTTTGTTGACTAATCCAAAACTAGTCTTGTGATACTAAAGAAACGTTTGATGAAAATGCTAGTATCTTGTTGTTAAAGTTAAGGAAGGTTTGCAGGTATGTGATAATATACACTAGGTCTATTACAGAGTTACAAATCATATTTGGATGATGAAATTGAGACAAGTAGTTGATGAGTTGGCACATACATGAGGTGTATAGATGATGATGTTGGTACATATTGATGAGTCATAGTTGATGAGTACTTGACACATGATTGGAACATGGTTGGTTGCACATGTTTCTGGTACAGGTTGATTATAGATTGTTTGGTACAGGTTGGTGCATGGTTGATGCACTTGTTTATGGTACAAGTTGATTACAGGTTGAGGTACAGGTTGATGCATGGTTAAGGTTTATTGGTACATTTTTATAGTGGTATATATCACAGTGATAGTGTGACAATGGTTCCATCATTCTACTTCTACTTCAGGGCGGTTGGACGGGGAAAGGATAGGTGGTTGTAGCTGGAGAACATAGGGGCTTGTAGCCTCCTTTTGGTTGTAGCTGGAGAACATAGGGGGTTGTAGCCTCCTTCTGGTTGTAGTTAGAGAATTGGGGAGTTGGAGCTTCCCTCAGGTTGTAGCCTGAGAAAATAGTGTTGGCATGTTTACAGATAGGTGTCCTTGTCATTGATGGAAAGATTATAATATGCAGCGATGGAAAAACAGGGACAACATAAGCTCATAAGAGATACTGCAGAGGTGCACAAAGAATGCAAGAGTGTGATGGTATCAGAGTTTCGGATACCGGGAATTGGAGGAGTCAAGGAAGCAACTCATGACAAGAATGTCGAAATGGAAAAATGAGACGCCGGAATACGTAGATCCAACTCCATTTTGGAGTTTCGGATACCAGGAGATTGAGAAGTCAAGAGTTGAGACTCTTCAACACAGGAGTCCTGGAGTTGCGAAATCCAGAATCTTGAAATCCTGAAAGAGGCACAACAACAAGAGTTTACCGGGAAATAACTCCATTTCAGAGTTTCAGATACCGGGAGATTGAGAAGTCAAGAGTTGAGACCCTCCAACACAGGAGTCCCGGAGTTGCGAAATCCGGAATCCCGAACTCCTGAAATAGGCACATAAACGAAGAGTTTTTCAAACTGGGAAATAACTTCATTTTGGAGTTTCGGATATCGGGAGTTGGAAGAGTCAAGACTCTTCATCATTAGGAGTCCCGAAATCACGAAATGTGAAATGAAAAAATACAGGAAGAAGGAGGAAAATTTCAGGTACTGAGAGTTGGAAGAGTCAACACTCTTCATCATCAGGAGTCTCGGAATCGCGAAATGCGAAACACTGAAATCCCAGAAGAAGGAGGAAAATTTTGGATACCGGGAGTTGGGGATGTCAATAACTCTTACTACAGGATTCTTGAAGTCGCTAAACCCGAAGTCATGAAATGCAAGATTGCGAAATGTCAAAGAATCCATACCGGAGGTTCAGATACTGAGAGTTGGAAGAGTCAAGTGATGAGACTCTTCATCGCAAGAATCGCGAAAGGACAAAATGTGAAATGCCAAAATGATCGGAGCTAGTGTAACCAAGCTCCATTTCGGAGCTTTGGATACCGGGACATGGAGCATCAAGAACTCATCGCCACAAGAACGTTGAAGTGTCGAAAAGTTAAATCACGAAAGCACTATATGGATAAGCGCTCGGTCACCTCTCTTAGTCACATGGTCAAAGAGCTGTAGAGAAAATCTTGAAGCAGCAAGCTCCATTTCAGAGTTTCGGAGATTGCGACTTGGAGAGTCGAGATGCCTCATAATAGGATTTCTGAATTGCTGAAATGCCGAAATGTGAAACATGTTTTGGCTCAGCCTGTGGTCACAACCATTGGCCACATCGATGAAAGATGAAGGAAGGAGCTAGTGCAACCAAGCTCAATTTTGGAGTTTCGGGGACCTCAACATGGAGCATCAAGAAACTCTACCATAGAAATGACGAAATCCCGAAATGCCAAAATGCCAATTAAATGCAAGATCCTATGGATCCAATCCAACTGTGTAGGTGAATTCAAGTATGATCGAAGGGTTACTGTTGCACTTTAGATTGTAACTACTAGAAACGACTGATAGCTTTTGCCAAAGGAATCAAACAGGTTTCAGGGTGATCTCCAGAGAATATGAAGAGGCTCGAGGTATCTTCCAGTGGAATGGATATTATTCTTAGAGGTGATTGACAGATGGAAGAGTGTTGAAGCCTGTAACTACAACAAATAGGATTAGCTCGACTTTAATAGAGAAGACGAAGAGTCTCAACTACCAGACTAGCTAAGGAATCTCGACTTAACACTCAGGGATGATGGACACATGGATCCAACTGCTAGAGAATCTTAAGAGTGGAAATTATGATCAAGCAGAGCGCTCGACATGGAGAAATCATGCAGAAGCATGGAACGATAGCATGCAAAAGTTGCACAGAGAATATAAGTATGCAAAACAAAGAAGAGAGTAGTTGTTGTTGTGGTGAAGATTCAGGAGTGTAGAAGGAGCAATGCACAGTAGCTGAAATATAGAGCAGAGGAATGGTGGATTAAATGGAGATGGCACACAGTGCATAATGGGAGAAGAACATAAAGCATAGAGGAGTGTGCAGAAGACACTGATGCAGGTAGAGAAGCACAGTGTAGAAGGACAGTGATAAGTCTGGTAAGCCAATGATCAATACTATATCACTGTGATAAGTTTCATTAGAAAAAGTTATATGTTAGGGTGGTAGGGAGGTGCTAGGGAGGATTTTTTTCCTTAGAGGTTCAAGTGGGTTCTTGAACAAAGGGAGTTGTAGCTTCCATATGGTTGGAGCCAGAAAAACCAGGGTGGGAGGGTGGTGCAAGGGAGAACTGTTGTTCTTTATTATACAGGTTGATGCCTGTGTGACTGGAAGTTGGTGCTGGAACACTTAGGGAGTTGGTGCTTCCTTCTAGTGGGTTCCAGAGAAACCAGGGATTTGGTGCTTCCTTTTAGTTGGTGCTAGAGAAACTAGAGAGTTGGTGCTCTCAGCAAGTAGCAGCTTGCAAAACAGAGGTTGTAGCCTCATTATGAGTTGGTGCTCATATGTATGATAATGTAAAGAATGTAGAGATTACTTATCATATAAAGAATAAGAGGTTTTTACCCTTTATGGGTTTCCTCAGGAAATATCTTTCTTTGTGTATCTCATATGTGTGAATGATATTGAATGGTCTATTGCTTACTTCCCTGCATTATTGTGATTGTCATTGAGTGATTTGGAAAGAGTTTAAAATAAGTATAATTGTTTAAGCAAGGTTACAATTGATTCCCCCCCCCTCTCAATTGTCCAACAATTGGTATCAAAGCCGACCCATTTTATCTAAGGGTAGATTCTAGAGCTTAAACATGTCAATCCATGAAGGAAATTCAACCAATAAGGCCCCTCTGTTCAATGGAACAAACTTTGACTTTTGAAAAGTTAGAATGAGAACCTACATAATGACTTTAGGTACAGATGTATGGGATGTGGTAGATAATGGTTATGTAAAGCCAATTGTACTAGCTAACAAGGATGACGAGCTAGAATTTAGCTTCAATGCTAAGGCTATGAATGCTATCTTGAGTGGGCTTGTAGAAGAATAATTCTTAAAAGTTATGCACCTAGGAACTGCCAAAGAAATGTGGGACAAACTCATTAGCAGTTATGAAGGTAATGAGAAGGTAAAGGACGCCAAGCTTCAAACCTACAGAATACAGTTTGAATAGCTGAGGATGAAAGAAGATGAAACTGTTGGAAAATACTTTCTGAGAGTAGAAGAAATGGTAAATGCAATGAAAGCACTTGGTGAAAAAATTGAGGAACCTTCTTTAGTTCAGAAAATCTTGAGATCTCTCCTAGATAGGTTCAATCTGAAGGTCTCTTCTATAGAAGAACTTAATGATCTAAAAACCTTGGAGTTTGATAAGCTTCTAGGAACATTGACTACATATGAAATGAGAATATTTAAATATAAACCCACCTCCAGAGAAGCATCATTTAAGGCATACAAGAATGAGGATTCTGAGCCCAATGAAATTGAAGCAAAATTTGTGAAGAGACTGAAGAAGGGATCGGGCAAATACAAAGGTAAACTGCCTTTCAAATGTTTCAACTGTGGTAGGATAGGTCATTTTGGAAATAAATGTCCCCACAAAAGAAAGGATCAGACACGTGATGATGAGGAGAAGCACAAACACATAAATTTCTTTAAAGAAAATAACTTTAAGAAGAAAATTATTTGCGTAAACAATGATGATGATCCTTCAGATGATGAAGACAATGACTCCTCTATTGAAGATGAACTAGATGACTTCATACTTATGGCCAAAGAGGATTATGATAATAAAATCACAGGAAGTGATGCTAATGAAGAAGAAGTTGTGGTTGACATGGAAGGAGAACTGATCAGTGCAGTGGAAGAGATTGACAGACTAAGAATTAAGAATAGAAAGCAAGGACAATTGTTGATACAGCTCGAGAAAGACAATAAAGAACCTGATGAAGACCTTGTCCTACTAAAAGTGAAATTAGAAGAGGCAAAGAAAATCGAAGACATTCTGAAACGACAGTTATCAGAAAAGAAGGTAAGATGTGAAGCCTTAGAACAAGAAGTAGTGAAAACTAGGAAAGAGATGGAGAAGTTTCAAGCCTTGTATAATCAGAATCTGTCAAGTATCAAAGCCTCAGAAAGATTAGCCACCATTCTGAATAAGCAAAGGAATCCAAAGCTGAAAACTGGTTTGGGTTATGAAGAGGGATCAAGTAGTGGTAAGCCAAGAAATGAAGAACCCATCAAGTTTGTCAAATCTACAACTAATGACAACAAAAAACCTGCAGAAACAAAAGAAGACAACCAGCCGCCCAGGACGATTAAAGAAAAAGGTGCTAGGATTGAATCTGTAGAACAAAGAAATAGTGTGCTCCCTGCTGAAAGATGTCATCAACATGGAAGAAATCGATTTGCTCAAAGAAGACAACCATTTTCCAGGTACAAAGAATTTTTCTATGGCTATTGTTTCTACTGTTCTAACTTTGGTCACAAAGCTGTAAATTGTTCCTTAAGACTTAGACATGATCAATTAAGATTTCAAAGGAATAAATAATTGCCACAACAAAGAATGATACAGCCAAGTAACAAACCTTCACAGATTGCAAATTGCCAAATTAAGTTTAGAAACATGCAAATAAGGAGGTCAAGAAATAATCAACATTCAATAAGTAGACAATGTTGCAACAATAAATTTGATGTATTGAACAATGAGATTGAATGCTACATCTGTCATAACTATGGACATAAATCTATTGACTATCGATTAAGGAACTATGAACTAGATTTGAATTCCCCTATTGAAAATGTCAAGGTGAGGAAGAAGAAAGAAAGTGACAAGTGTGGATTAGTGTTGTCAGCTCAAAGAAAAATGAACCCTTGGTATATAGACAGTGGTTGCTCCAAACATATGACGAGAGACAAAGGTAAGTTTCTATCTCTAAGTGAAAGAAAACCAGGAAATGTAACCTTTGGAAATGATGCTCCAAGTAAAATAAAGGGTAAAGGGATGGTGAGTTTAAGTAATGGAAAAGGAAAATCCCAAGATGTTCAACTTGTAGATGGGTTGAAACATAATCTGCTCAGTGTAAGTCAAATGTGTGACAAAGGATGTGAAGTGGTGTTCACGTCCAAGGACTGCAAGATAAAGTCTGTAAACTTAGGACAAGTGGTGGCCAAAGGCATAAGGACAGAAAATAATGTATATGTGCTGAAAGAAAATAGAGAAGAGTTTCATTTAAGAAAACATGATGAAAGATGGTTATGGCATAGGAGACTTGGAAATCTAAAGTTGGACCACTTAATCAAACTCAAAAATCTTGAGGCAGTAAAAGATCTTCTGAGAATATCAAAGCCCCAAGATTCAATGTGTAAACCCTGCCAAGTAGGAAAGCTAACCAGGACACAATTTAAGTCCAAGAGCTTTACTTCAAAAGAGAAACCACTCCAACTACTTCACATGGATTTATGTGGACCATCAAGACATGAAGGCATAGGGAAAGAAAACTACTTCATGTTGATTATTGATGATTACTCCAAACTTACTTGGGTTGCCTTTCTCAAGGAAAAAGATTAAGCTTTTGAGAAGTTTAAAATATTTAAGGCTTTAACTGAGACTCAAACAGGCAAGAGGTTAAAGGCAGTAAAATCAGATCGAGGAGGAGAGTTTATGTCAAGTGAATTCAAGGAATTCTGTGACAAGCATGGGATCAAGAGAGAATACACCATCCCAAGAACTCCACAACAAAATGGAGTAGTTGAGAGGCAAAACAGAACAGTGCAGGAAATGGCCAGGTCAATGATGAATGAGAAGAACATTGGTCAAACCTACTGGGTAGAAGCAATACACACAATAGTCCATGTTCTTAACAAATCCCACCTCAGACCACAAAGTGACAAGACACCTTATGAACTGTGGTATGGGAGACCTGCGTCAATTAAACACTTAAAAGTCTTTGGGAGTAAATGTTACATAAAGAATAATGATGAGAACCTTGGAAAATATGATGGAAGGGCTGATGAAGGTATCTTCTTAGGGTATGCTACAAACAAAAAAGAATACAGATGCTGTAATAAGAGGCTACATAAAATGGTTGACTGTATTGACGTAAAAGTTGATGAGGGAATCCCAGCAAGAGAGGTGTACAGTAATGAGTCTTCTACAGAAGACACAACTAAAGCTGAAGATGAACAGGTCTAAGAATCAGAAAATGAAGACTTTGAATTAGATGAAGACATAGATACTCAGACAGACTCAAATCAGTAGGCAACTTCAAATTCCTCTTCCAGAATCACTCAAAAGAATCATCCTGCAAGTCAGATAATTGGTGAAAAAGACAAAGGTGTAAAAACCAGGAGAAAGCTAATAAAAAACACCGAACAATCACATATAGCTTTCATATCCATGCTGGAACCTAAGAACTTTAATGAAGCTAGAAAAGATGACCTTTGGGTTAAAGCAATGAATGATGAACTTGGTTAGATTGAGAAAAAAAATACGTGGGAGATGGTTCATAGACCAGAAGGTAAAAATATCATTGGTTCTAAATGGATCTTTAAGAATAAGTTGAATGAGCAGGGACAAGTTGTCAGGAACAAAGCAATATTAGTTTGTAAAGGCTATGCTCAAATAGAAGGACTGGATTTTGATGAAACATTTGCACCCGTAGCAAGGTTAGAAGCTATCAGAATATTTCTTGCCTATGCTTGTCATAAAAGGTTTAAAGTCTATCAAATGGATGTCAAGTCAGATTTTCTAAATGGAGATTTAAGTGAAGAAGTCTATATGGAACAACCAAAGGGTTTTGAACTGTCTGATAACCCTGACTTAGTATGCAAGCTAAAGAAAGCTTTATATGGTTTAAAACAAGCCACTCGAGCTTGGTATCGCAGACTGGATACGTATCTCAAAGACAAAAGGTTCAAGAGAGGAACAGTTGACAACAATCTGTATACCAAAACAGAGGATAATGATCTGCTCATTGTATTAGTCTATGTAGATGACATCATCTTCGGATGTAATAAGGATTCATTGGTACAATGGTTTGCTTCTTCCATGGAGTCTGGTTTTGAAATGTCTATGATAGGTGAACTGCCATTTTTTCTTGGTCTGCAAATTACTCAGAGGTCTGAAGGGATGTTCATTTCTCAAGAAAAATATCTAAGAGAAAATGTTGAAAAGGTTTCAAATGGAATATTCTCAACCTGTGAGTACACCTATGGTTACTGGATGCAAATTAAGAAAGGATGATGACTCACTTGATGTTAATCAAAGTTCATACAAGTCAATGATAGGCAGCCTGATGTACATCACAGCATCTCGTCCAGACATAATGCATGTTGTTGGAATGGTAGGAAGATATCAATATGAACCTAAACAGATTCATTTGCAAGCTATCAAAAGGATATTCAAGTATTTGAAAGAAACAATGACTTATGGTCTGTGGTATCCCAGAAATCAAAATTTTCAGTTAACTGCCTATTTAGATGCAGATTGGGCAAATTGTGTTGATGAGAGAAAAAGCACCAGTGGAGGAGCATTCTTCCTGGGTGACTCATTAGTAGCATGGCTTAGTAAAAAGCAAGGTTCCATTTATTTATCAACTACAGAGGCAGAGTACATTGCTGCTTCTACTTGTTGCACTCAAGTATTATGGATGATTCAGACACTTGCGGACTTGGAGGTAAAATATGTTGCACCGATCCCAATTAATTGTGATAACACAAGTGCCATCAGTGTGTCTAAGAATTCTGTATTCCACTCCAAGACCAAGCATATTCCCATAAAATACCATTTTATGAGAGAGTTGGTCACCAATCAGGTTGTTCAAGTCCATTCCATTACAACCACAGAACAAATTGTAGACATCTTTACTAAACCCCTAGCCAAGACACCATTTGAATATCTCTGACAGAAGCTAGGTGTCATCCCGTCTCACACCTAAGAGAGTCCATCCTGTTAGGGGGAGCTTTGTATTGATTGAATATATGATACCTCCTAAATATACTGCAACAACTCAGAGGGAGCATGTTTTCTTTGACATTGATGTCAAAGGAGGAGAAAAGGAGTGGTTTGGACTGGATGCCACGGTTGGAGGTCCAAATAGATGAGCGCAATCAGTCAGGGTTGCCATCAATGCCAAAGGGGGAGATTTTTGGCATGTTTTCAGGCAGGTGTGCTTATCATTGATGGCAAGTTCAGAGTATGCAGCGATGGGAAAACAGGGACAACATAAGCTTAGGAGGATAAGTGCAGAGGTGCACGCAGAGTGCAAGAGTGTGCTTGATCATTTGATGGTTTACAGGCAGGCAAGGAAGATCAGGGATAAAATGATCCGAATCCATTTCGGAGTTTCAGATACCAGGAGGTGGAGGTGTCAAGGACACTCATGACAAGTCCTCAAATTGTGAAATGCGAAACGTCAAAATCCCAAAAGCAGGAGACAGTTTCGGATACAGGGATTTCAGATACTAGGAGTTGGGGATGTCAAGAAATCTTACTACAGGAGTCCTGGAATCACGAAATGCGAAACGCCGAAATCCTGAAAGAAGGAGGACCGTCCATCTTCGGGGAGGACATGTGGTCACAGATCATCATTTCGTTGACCAAGAAGTCAAAGGAATGAAGTGCTCTATCCTTCCAAATCGTGAAATGTGAAATGGAGAAATGATCTGAGTCGTTGGATCAAGAATTGATTGGGGACTAATGCATGGTGAAAGATCAGAGCACCAAAAAGACTCCATTTTAGAGTTTTGCAGACCGGGAAATCAAAGATCAAAGGAACATTAACCTTTGAAGTAGCGAACTCTGAAATCCCGAAAGGCGAAAGAGTAGAGCATGTCAAAGACTCCATTTTAGAGTTCCAGATACCGGGAGTTGGAAGATTCAAGAGTCAATACTCTTCATCAAAGAAGTCCCGAAGTTGCGAAAAGAGAAACACCGAAATATCGAAATAGGCACACCAACAAAGAGCTTCGCAGACCGGGAAATAACTCCATTTCAAAGTCCTGGATATCGGGAGTTGAAGTGTCGAAACACTTCACCACAAAAGTGTCGAATTGTCGAATCGCCGAAATGCGAAACAACGAAAATACCAAATCTTTGATCCGACTCCATTTCGGAACTTCGGATAGTGGGAGTTGGAGGAGTTAAGCACCAAGACTCTTCACCACAGGAGTCCCAAAATGGTGAAACACGAATTGCCGAAATGCCATTGATTCGACTCCATTTCAAAGTTTCAGATACTGGGACTTGGAGTTGTCAAGAAATCTTTGCATCAAGGATGTCGAAATGCCGAATTACTGGAGTTGTCAAGAAATCTTTGCATCAAGGATGTCGAAATGCCGAATTACGAAATCATGAAAGTGCTTTATGGATAAGTGCTCGATCACCGATGGTGGTCACATCATCGAAGAGATGTAGAGAAAATCCTGAAGCAGCAAGCTCCATTTCGAAGTTTCGGGGACCGTGACTTGAAGTGTTGAGACACTTGATCACACAAATGCCGAAATGCCAAAATGGTGAAATATCTATGTAGCCAGTGGTCACCATCATTGGTCACATAAGTGGAAGGAGATAGCATAGCTAGGCTCCATTTCATGGTTCACTCTGTAACTGCTAGAAACCACTGATGGTTTCTGCCAAAGGACTCGAAGAGACTTGAGTGGGATTGCCAGAGGAGCTAAAGAGTTTCAAGGAATCTGCCAGTGGGATGAAGTCTGGTCATAGAGGAGATTGATAGATGGGAGAGAGTTGAAGCCTGTAACTGTAATAGAGATGTTGAGCTCATCTGTAACAGAGAAGATGAAGAGTCTCGACTACTGGAGAGGCAAAGGAATCTTGAAATAACACCCAG
>CBVK0100043999.1:7844-29044 GCA_900067695.1 Picea abies
AGGAAGGGAGGAATGTTGAGATCAAAAGAATTGTCCCCCACGGCCTTGGTGATAGTGTACAACCCATAATGGAGTGGGCGAAGCTTTTGATGGGGTCCTATAAGGCGTTCTCTCTGCAAATGCAACCAAACTTTGTCTCCCACCTAAAACTTATGTGGCACCCAATGGTTATCATGGCATTGTTTGTACTTGTCATTAGACTTATTTAGGATATATTGAACCTTTTGGTGGATGTGTTGGATATGCTCAATGAACTGGGTGGCTTTGTCAACTTTAGTTGGAGCAGGAAATGAGTCAGACGAGGTGACCACAAGGGGAAGTGAAACATCTATGGGACCCAATGGTTGGAATCCCAACCCCACCTGAAAGGGGATGTGATCAGTTGAGCTATGAAAGGCTCATTTGTAGCTATGCTAGACATAGGGAAGGCTCTCATGCCATGTGCAAGGGTGCTCTGAATTATACATGCAAATAATATGCACAATCTTTCAATTTACAGCCTCGGTTTGGCCATCTGTCTGGGGGTGGAAGGCCATGGATTTGGTGAGCTTGGTTTCCAATAGTGACCAGAGGCTCGACCAGAATGTGATGAGAAATTGATTATCCTGGTCTAAGACAATGGTTTGTGGGATTCCAAAATGTACCCAGACTCGTTCAAAGAAGAGCTTGGCAGTGGCCTCGGTTGTGATTCTCTTCTTGCAGGCAACCATAATTGCCATCTTAGAAAATCCATCAACAAACACAAAAATATAGTCATTTCCCCACTTGGTGGATGGGAGGCCCGAAATGTAGTCCATTCAGATGGATTCCCATGTCCTGTAAAGAGTACGAAGCGCGGTGTATAGGCCCTTTTTCTTAGTGGTTGGTTTGGCAATAGCATAGGCAGTGCAGGACCTGATATACTTGTTGACCTCCTGTCGAAGTTTCGGCCAGTAGAAGTGTTTTTGTAGCATCACCACTGTCTTTTCGACACAAAAGTGTCTTGCCACCTGACTATAGTGGGATTCCCAGATCATCTTCGCTCACTCACTTGATGGAACACAGATATGGCCCAAACGACACAACAACCCATCCTGAAGATGGAAATTATCGACAACTGCGTTTGCACTCAACATTTGGTAGGTGGTGGCGAATTCAAGGTCTGTATCATAGAGTTGGGGCCATCTAGATGTCTCATGGCCGCAAGATTCTAGCACTGTGGTGAGTGTCGTGACTGGCGGTCTGTTGAGGCAATCAACGATGTGATTGGTGCTTCATGTTTTATACTTGATGTTGAGGTGAAATTGTTGCAAGTATGTGGACCACTTTTGATGGAGGTTATTCTACAATTTTCCCTGTGTCTGCATGAACTGCAGTGGCTTATGATCAGTGTGGATGACCACCTCCTTCCCAAGAATGTAATGTCTCCACTCGCAGCAGGCTTGTACAATGGATTACATTTCTTTGTCGTAAGTAGGATACTTACAGACAGTATCCGACAGTGTCTCACTATGATAGGACACGGGGTGGCCGTGCTGAGTGAGAACGACGCCCACAGCATAGTATGAAGCATATGTCTCAATTTCAAATGGATGATACAGGTCTGGTAGTGAAAGTACTGGGAATAAGCACAAGCATTGCTTCAAATCATTGAATGCTTGTTTTTAGGACTGGACCCACGCAAATTTCTCCTTACCACCACCTCTTTTTATTTGGTTGAGGGCCCATGCAATATGGGAGAATCCCAACACAAACCTGCGGTAGAAATTGGCAAGGCCCAAGAAGCTCTGAAGCTCAATGAGTGTTGTTGGGGCTAGCTAGTCACAAATGACTTGGATCTTGGATGGATCCACATGTACGCCATGCTAATCAATGATGTATCCCAAGTAATGAACCCTTTCCATGCCGAAGGAGCATTTTTCCAAGTTGGCGTATAGCTTGTGTTGTCGTAGGGTGTGCAGAACCTACTGAATATGTTGCAAGTGTTCAGCCCAAGTCTTGCTGTAAATTACAATGTCATCCAGATACACCACTACAAAAGAATTTGTGAATGGTCGTAGGATATCGTCCATCATCCTCATGAAAGTGGTTGGAGCATTTGTCAAACCAAAGGGCATGACCAACCATTCAAAAAGGCCTTCCTTTGACTTGAAGGCGGTCTTTGATACATCTATCTATTCTATCGGGACATGGTGGTAGCTAGACTTCAGATCAATCTTACTAAAGTGTTTGTCCCCCTTCAGTTAATCAAGGAGGTCATCGATTCAGGGAATCAGGTACCTATTTCTGACTGTGATTTTATTCAGAGACTGGTAATCAATACAGAGTCACCAGGTTCCATCTTTCTTCTGTACCAACACGATTTGGCTCCTGCAAGGTGATGAGATGGGATGGATGTGCCCCTTGTGGAGTTGTTCTCGGATCTGTCACTTGATCTCCTCATTATCTAAAAAATAGTGGCAATAGACTGGACCATTGGGAAGCGGTGTGTCGAGGATCAGATCGATGGGGTGCTTGACCTGGCAGTGCAGAGGTACCCTTGTAGGTGAGGAGAAGATATTTGAGTATTCTTCCATGACCTTATCTACAGCAGCCGCAGAGACCCTAGATATGGCTATGATCTTTCTCTTATTTTGAGAGCGAATCACGAAGAAGCTAAACTTCCCCTTCTGAGAGATGACCTTCCTACATTGCTTAGGACAGATCAAGGAAATAACACTAGGTGGGACTGCCTCGGGTATCGTGTATAATTTCCTGTTAAAATTAATAATAACACTACGACGCCTAGAATCATATATAGCATGACATTTCCATAAATAAGGTTGGCCCAAAAGAACATCACAAACTTCAAGAGGAGCAACATCACATAATACCTCATCTATGAAGGGATTGATGTCGTACGACAATCGACACTATTGGTTGACGCGAAGATCGCTTCCTTGGCAGAGCCATCCAATGGTGTAGGGTTGTGGGTGCAGCATTGTTGGTAGGGTGAGTCACTTGAAAACCTCTGCTGAGATGAGGTTCTTCTGGCTATTGCTATCAATGATGAAGTGCAGCGGGGTGCCTTTTACCCACATCTGTGAATGGAAGAGGCGATCTCCTTCTTCTGGCTCGTCTGGTTCACCAGGATGGAGCTTGGTGGTAGCAATGGTGGTACTCGGTTCCACGTCAATGATCCGTCTTCCCCTTTCTAGTTCTGGCTCAGAGTCAGAATCCACATCTGATTCAGAGTCTTTCACTCCGGCCACCAACGACTTCTTTGAGCTATAGTCAGCAATGTTATGCTAAGGGCATTTATGGAAGTCACACCACTTCTCGGTATCTTTCTTTGTCTTTCCAGTGTCCTTCTTTGCTTGTGGCTTGGACTGGTTGTCCTAATACTGTCCATATTTTCTCTGTCCTTTGTTTTGTGGGATGGGGCCACCCTTTCCCGAATTTTTTTGTGAGGGGTTCCAAGGCCCAAATTGTCGCGTCTTTTGTTTGAGCTTCTGCTTGATTTTGACGGCATATCGGTAGGCCGCACCCAAGGATGAGATGTCCAAAAATTCCATTTCGGTCTGGATGTATCTATGTAGAGCACCATGATACTTGAGCACCAGATGTCACTCTGAATCTTTGATACCCAGCTTGGTGCGCAAGGTATGGAATATATTTGTGAAATCGGGCACTGCTAGGTCTCCTTCTTGTCATAGTGTGGTCCATTTGGTATACAGGTCATCATAAATTTCGACAAGGTAGTATTGTTCCTTAATAGAATCCCTAAAAGATTCCCAGGTGCATGTGATTGAAAATATTGAGGTTTCCTCTGTTTCCTTTTGCTCACAGAAAATTTCCCACCAATATTTTTCATGGGGAATGGCTTTAAGGAGCACAAAAGTAATCTTTTCTCTATTTGAAAAGTTTTGGAAAGAAAAATAACCTTCTAGTAGATTCAACCACTTGTCTACATTATCTGTATCTATTTGACCTTCAAATATAGGAATAACGAAGTTTATTTGTACATTGAAGGGGGTGGCACCTCCATTCGAAGAAGATGCATCACCTGTTGGTAGTCATCGAAGGATTTACGTGAAACTATCCATCATCTCGTTCCTCTGTTGCGTGAGGGCTTCCTCAATCAACAGTTTGAAAGGATGTATTTCCCTATCATCTTTCTTTTCTTCTGCCATGAGAGGTCTCTTGGGCGTGTGAGAGCTTCTGTCCTCAAGAGAAACAAGCTCAAGACAAAACTCTTTGTACTCCGACCTCGTTGGAGACCTGCATTAAGAAGACAAGGAGAAGACCGCTTTGATACCACTGATCTGGATTTTATGAGAAGAACGAAATGAATACATATTATTAACAGGTTCTTACAGAGATACAATAAAACTAGTTTTCTATTCAATAAGGAAATAAGCTAAAACTTTAAAATGTAGCGAAAACAAGCTTGCTGGAATGGTGGCAGCTTATCTCTAAGAAGAGATGTGATGGTTGTGCTCATTCGCATGAAGATGACTACAATGAGGTTCTAAAGGAATTTTTACAATAAATAGGAATGCCCAAAACCCTAGACATCCAAAAACCTAATCCTACGAGATGAAGCGCCAAAAGTCATGTGAGCCCCATCTGGGTAAGTTAGTACATCAACTTCCCGGGTTCATAACTTTTGTATACGATCTGCGTTTTAGGCGCATGATATCCCGTTGGAAAGGTATCATTGAGGAGATTCATTTTTGGGGACCAATCATGCCATCAACTATCATTTAGAAGCTACATCCCGAAAAACCTTCATTTAGGCCCTCAAAATGGCCCCGGAAGTTAAAACTACTAAAAAGAGTAAATTGCCAAAATTGCCTGAAAGTTGTTTTGAGCCAGTTGGAAAAGATAGGTGGCCACTGATATCCACCTAGATAAATCCTTCCTCATTAGGAATCAATGGTCTCCATTGCGTTGAGTTCCCCCATCAGATGAGGAAATTTCTGTTGAATTTGGCCTCGAGTAAGCCACCTGCCTTGGTACAGGAGCTGCCCTGCTTTGACGACTCGATAAAGATGGATCCTTTGTTGTCCAAAAGTCATGTGGGCCCCGTTTGGGTAAGTTAGTACATCAATTTCCTGGGGTTGTAACGTTTGAATACGATCTTTGTTTTAGGTGTGTGATAGCCTGTTGGAAAGGTATCATCGAGGAGATTAATTTCAGGGGCTCAATCATGCCTTCGGCTATTTTTGAGGAGCTCTATCTCGAAAAACCTTCATTTAGGCCCTCAAAATGGACCCAGAAGTTAAAACTACTAAAAATAGTAAATTGCTAAAATTGTCAGAAAATTGTTTTGAGCCAGTTGGAAAAGGCGAGTGGCCATCGATATCCATCTAGATCAATACTCCCTCCTTAGGAAGCAATTGTATCCATTTCGTTGAGGTCCCCCAACAAATAAGGAAATTTCTGCTGAATTTGGCCTCGGGTGAGCCACTTACCTTGGTGCAGGAGCTACCCTGCTTTAACGACTCGATAAAGATGGATATTTTGTTGTCGAGTGCCCTTGATATTTGTGTACAAAATATGATCATTGGATGCCTGTTGTATGCAGTCAGGGTTGCGCTCTGTTGGTGTCAGTTGTTATGCTACTTCTATGGTGTCCAATAATGGTGGGAAATAAGGGCGAAGGAGATCCACGTTGAACATTGGGTGCAGGCCAAGGAAGGGAGGAATGTTAAGCTCAAAATAATTGTCCCCCAAGGACTTGGTGATAGTGTATGGCCCATAATGGAGTGGGTGAAGCTTTTGATGGGGTCCTGTAAGGCGTTCTTTCTACAAGAGCAACCAAACTTTGTCACCCACCTGAAACTTATGTGGCACCCGATGTTAATCATGGCGTTGTTTGTACTTGTCATTGGAATTATGTAGGATATATTGAACCTGTTGGAGGATGTGTTAGATCCACTCAATGAACCGGGTGGCTTTCTCAGCTTTAGTTGGAGCAGGAGATGAGTCGGTCAAGGTGACCGCATGGGGAAGTTCAACATCTATGGGACCCTATGGTTGGAATCCCAACGCTACCTGAAAGGGGTTGTGGCCGGTTGAGCTATGCAGAGCTCAGTTGTAGCTATGCTGGACATAGGGAAGGATTGCATCCCATGTGGGAGGTTTCTTTGAATTATACATGCAAAGGATATGCACAATCATTCGATTTACAACCTTAGTTTGGCCATCTATCTGGGGGCGGAAGGCCGTGGATTTGGTGAGGTTGGTGTCCAGCAGTGACCAGAGGCTCAACCAGAATGTGATGAGAAATTGACTATCCTGATCTGAGACAATGGTTTGTGGGATTCCAAAATGTACACAGACTCATTCAAAGAAGAGCTTGGCAGTGGCCTTGGCTGTGATGCTCTTCTTGTAGGCAACTAGAATCGCCATCTTAGAAAAGCAATCAACAACAACAAAAACACGGTCATTTCCCCACTTGGTGGATGGGAGGCCCGACATGTTGTCCATTGAGATGGATTCCCATGGCCTGGAAGGAGTAGGAAGTGGGGTGTACAGGCCCTGTTTCTTAGTGGTCAGTTTGGAAATAGCACAGGCAGTACATGACCTGATATACTTGTTGACCTCCTATCGAAGTTTCAGCCAGTAGAATTGTTTCTGTAGCATCACCACTGTCTTTTTGTCGTCGAAGTGTCCTGCCACCCGACTGTAGTGGACTTCCCAGATCAGCTTCACTCGCTCACTTGATAGAACATAGATATGTCCTAGATGACACAACAACCCATCCTGAAGATGGAAATTATCAACAACTGCGTTTTCACCCAACATTTGGTAGGTGGTGGCGAAGTTAGGGTCTGTCTCATAGAGTTGGGGCCATCCATATGTCTCGTGGTTGCAAGAGTCTAGCACCGTGGTGAGTGCCGCGACTAGTGGTCTACTGAGGCAATTAGTGACATGATTGGTGCTTCCTATTTTATACTTGATGTTGGGATGGAATTGCTTCAAGTGTGTGGAACACTTTTGATGGTGGTCATTCTGCAATTTTCCCTGTGTCTGCATGAACTGCAGTGGCTTATGATCAATGTGGATGACTATCTCCTTCCCAAGAATGTAATGTCTCCACTGGCGGTAGGCTTGTACAATGGAGTACATTTTCTTATCGTAAGTAGGGTACTTACGAATAGTATCTGACAATGTCTCACTATGATAGGCCATGGGGTGGTTGTGTTGAGTGAGAATGACACCCAGAGCATAGTCTGAAGCATCTGTCTCAATTTCAAAGGGATGTTGCAGGTATAGTAGTGAAAGTACTGGGGCTAAGCACAAGCGTTGCTTGAAATCATCGAACGCTTGTTTTTGGGACCAACCCCACGCAAATTTTTCCTTACCACCACCTCTGTTTATTTGGCTGAGGGCCCATGCAATATGGGAGAATCCCAACATGAAAATGTGGTAGAAATTGGCAAGGCCCAAGAAGCTCCAAAGCTCAGTGAGTGTTGTTGGGCCTAGCCAGCCATGCATGACTTGGATCTTGGCTGGATCCACATGTATGCCATGCTGATCAATGATGTATCCTAGGTAATGGACCTTGTCCATGCCGAAGGAGAATTTTTCCAAGTTGGCGTATAGCTTGTGCTGCCGTAGGGTGCGCAAAACCTACTGAATATGCTGCAAGTGTTCGGCCCAAGTCTTATTGTAAATTAGAATGTCATCCAAATACACCACTACAAAAGTATTGGTGAATGGTCACAGGATATCATCCATCCTCCTCATGAAAGTGGCTGGAGCATTTGTCAAACCAAAGGGCATGACCAACCATTCAAAAAGGCCTTCCTTCGACTTGAAGGCATTCTTCCATACATCTGTCTGTTCTATCTGGACTTGGTGGTAACCAGACTTCAGATCAATATTACTGAAGTATTTGTCCCCCGTGAGTTGATCAAGGAGGTCGTTGATTTGGGGAATCGGGTACTGGTTTCCGACTATGATTTTATTCAGATCCCGATAATCAATACAGAGTCGCCAGGTTCCATCTTTCCCTTGTACTGGCACGATTGGGCTCCCGCAAGGTGATGAGCTGGGACGGATGTGCCCCTTATGGAGCAGTTCTTGGATCTGTCACTTGATCTCCTCATTCTCTAAAAAAGAGCAGCAATAGACTGGTCCATTGGGAAGCGATGCATCGAAAGTCAGACCGATGGTGTTCTTGACCTAACAGTGCAAAGGTACCCCTATAGGTGAGGAGAAGATATCTGAGTATTCTTCCACGACCTTATCTACTTACTTCTGTTGTGTGGAGAGGTCGGCCGCAGAGACCCTGGATGTGACTGTGATCTTTCTCTTATTCTAAGAGAGAATCATGAAGAACACAAACTTCCTCGTCTGAGAGATGACCTTCTTGCATTACTTAGCAGAGATCAAGGAAATAGCACTAGGTGGGACTGCCTCAGGTATCCTATACAATTTCATGTTTAAAGTAATAATAACACTACAAGGCCTAGACTCATATACATCATGACATTTCCATAAATAATTTTGGCCCAAAAGAATATCACAAACTTTGCAAGGAGCAACATCACATAATACCTCATCTTTGAAGGGCTTGATGTCGTACGAAAGTCGGCACCGTTGGCTAACACGGAGATCGCTTCCTTGGTGGAGCCATCCAATTGTGTAGGGTTGTGGTGTTGGCATTGTTGGTAGGGTGAGCCGCTTGACGACCTTTGCTGAGATGAGGTTCATCTATCTACCTCTATCAACAATGAAGTGCAGCGGGGTGCCTTTTACCCACATCTGTGAATGGAAGAGGTGCTCTCCTTCTTCCCCACATCTGTGAATGGAAGAGGTGCTCTCCTTCTTCTGGCTCGTCTGGTTGTAGCAACGATGGCACTAGGTTCCACGTCAATGATTCATATTCCCCTTTTTGGTTCTGGCTCAGAGTCAAAATCCACATTTGGTTCAGAGGCTTTCACTTCGGCCACCAATGACTACTTTGAGCGGCAGTCAGTAGTGTTATGCCAAGGGCTCTTATGGAAGTCGCACCACTTCCTGGTATCTTTCTTTGTCTTTCTGGTGTCCTTCTTTGCTTGCGGATTGCACTAGTTTTCCTGATACTTTCCATATTTTCTCTGTCCTTTGTTCTGTGGGTTGGGGCTGCCCTTTCCCGGATTTTGTTGTGAGGGGTTCCTAGGCCCAAATTGTTGTGTCTTTTGTTTGAGCTTCTGCTCGATTTTGAAGGCATATCAATAGGCCGTTCCCAAGGATGAGATGTCCAGAAATTTCATTTCGGTCTAGATGTATCTATGAAATGCACCATGATACTTGAGCACCAGATGTCACTCCAAATATTTGATACCCAGCTTGGTGCACAAGGTATGAAAGATATTTGTGAAATCGGGCACTACTTGGTCTCTTTCTTGCCGCAGTGTGGTCCATTTCGTATACAGGTCGTCATAACTTCCGACAGGGTATTATTGTTCCTTAATAGAATCCCTGAAGGATTCCCAGGTGGCAGTGGTTGAAAATAATGACGTTTCCTCTATTTCCTTTTGCTCACAGAAAGTTTCCCACTAATCTTTGACATGGGGAACGACTTTGAGGAGCGCAAAAGTAAACTTTTCTCTATTCAAAAAGTTATGGACAGAAAAATAACCTTCTAGTAGATTCAACCACTTGTCTACAACATCTGCATCTATCTGACCTTCAAATATAGGAATATCAAAGTTTATTTGTACCTTGAAGGTGGTGGCGCCTCCGTTCGAAGAAGATGTGTCACATGTTGGTAGTCGCCAAAGGATTTGGGTGAAACTATCCATCATCTCGTTACTCTGTTGCGTGAGGGATTCCTCAATCAATAGTTTGAAAGGATCTCCTATCTCGTCATCTTTCTTTTCTCCCGCCATGAGAGGTCACTTGGGCATGCGAGAGATTCTATCCTCAAGAGAAACAAGCTTGAGACCCAACTCTTTGTACTCCGACCTCGTTGGGGACATGCATTAAGACGAAAAGGAGAAAACCGTTATGATACCACTGATCCAAATTTTATGAGCAGAAGGAAATCAATATAGATTATTAACAAGTGCTTAACACAAAATAACAGAGATACGGTAAAACTAGTTTTCTTTTCAATAACGAAATAAGCTGAAACTGTAAAATGTAGTGGAAACAAGCTTGCTGGAATGGTGGCGGCTTATCTCTGAGAAGGGATGTGATGGCTACATGCATTCGCAAGAAGAAAATTACAGTGAGGTTCTGAAGGACGTTTTACAATAAACAAGATGGCCAAAAACCCTAGAAATCCAAAAACCTAACCCAGGAGATGAAGCGCCAAAAGTCATGTGGGCCTTGTTTGGGTAAGTTAGTACATCAACTTCCCAGGGTCGTAACTTTTGCATACTATATCCGCTTTAGGCGTGTGATAGCTTGTTGAAAAGGTATCGTCGAGGATATTCATTTTGGGGGCTCAATCATTCCTTTGACTATCATTGAGGAGCTCAATCCCGAAAAACCTTCGTTTAGGCCCTCAAAATAGCCCCGGAAGTTAAAACTGTTAAAAATAGTAAATTGTCAAAATTGTCAGAAAACTATTTTGAGACAGTTGGAAAAGGTGGGTGGCCACCGATATCCATATGGATCAATCCTCCCTCCTTAGTAATAAATGGTCTCCATTACGTTGAGGTCCCCCATCAGACGAGGAAAATTCTGTTGAATTTGGCCCCGGGTGAGCCACTTGCCTTGGTGCAGGAGTTGCCCTACTTTGACAACTCGATAAAGCTGGATCTTTTGTTATAGAGTTCCCTTGATCTGTGTGTCCACAATATAATAATTGGATACATGTTGTATGTAGTCATGTTTGAGCTCTATTGGTGTCAGTTGTTCTGCTACTTCTGAGGTGTCCAATAATGGTGGAAAATAAGGGCAAAGGAGATCTACGTTGAACACTAAGTGCAAGCCAAGGAAGGGAGGAATGTTGAGCTCAAAAGCATTGTCCCCCATGGCCTTGGTGATAGTATACATCCCATAATAGAGTGGGTGAAGCTTTCGATGGGGTCCTGTAAGGCATTCTTTTTGCAAGTGGAACCAAACTTTGTCACCCACTTGAAACTTATGTGGCACCTGATGTTGATCATGGCATTGTTTGTACTTGTCATTGGACTTCTATAGGATATCTTGAACCTATTGGCAGAAGTGATAGATCCTCTCAATGAACCGGGTGGCTTTATCATCTTCAACTCGAGCAGGAGATGATTTGGTCGAGGTGACCGCAAGGGGAAGTGCAACATCTATGGGACCCAATGGATGGAATCCCAACACCACCTAAAATGGGTTGTGGTCAATTGATCTATGCAGAGCTCGGTTGTATCTATGTTGGACATAGGGAAGTCTCTCATCCCATGTGTGAGGGTGCTTTGAATTATACATGCGAAGAATATGCACAATCATTCGATTTACAACCTTGGTTTGGCCATCTGTCTGGGGGTGGAAGGACGTGGATTTGGTGAGCTTGGTGTCCAGTAGTGACCAGAGGCTCAACTAGAATGTGTTGAGATATCGACCATCCTGATTTGAGACAATGGTTTGTGGGATTCCAAAATGTACCCAGATTTATTCAAAGAAGATCTTGGTAGTGGCCTTGGCTATGATGCTCTTCTTGCAGGCAACCAGAATTGCCATCTTAGAAAAGTGATCAGCAACAACAAAAATACATTCCTTTCCCCTCTTGATGGATGGGAGGCCTGACACGTAGTCCATTCAGATGGATTCCCATGGCCTATCAAGAGTAGGAAGTGGGGTGTACAAGCCCTGTTTCTTAGTTGTTGGTTTGGCAATAGCGCAGGCAGTGCAGGACCTAATATACTTGTTGACCTCTTGTCGAAGTTTCGGCCAGTAGAAGTGTTTTTGTAGCACCACCACTGTCTTTTCGACGCTGAAGTATCCTGCCACCCGACTGTAGTGGGCTTCCTAGATCAACTTCACTCGCTCACTTGATGGAACACAGATATGGCCCAAATGACACAACAACCCATCTTGAAGATGGAAATTATCGACAACTATGTTTGCACCCAACATTTGGTAGGTGGTGTCGAAGTCAGGGTCTATCTCATAGAGTTGGGGCCATCCAGATGTCTCATGGCCACAAGATTCTAGCACCATGGTGAGTTTCGCGACTGGCGATCTTCTGAGGCAATCAGTGACGCGATTGGTGCTTCATGTTTTATACTTGATCTTGAGGTGGAATTTCTGCAATTATGTGGACCACTTTTGATGGCGATCATTCTACAATTTTCCCTGTGTCTGCATGAACTGTAGTGGCTTATGATCAGTATGGAGTACATTTCCTTGTCGTAAGTAGGGTACTTACAGACAGTATCTACAATGTCTCACTATGATAGGCCACGGGGTGATCGTGCTGAGTGAGAACGGTGCCCACAGCATAGTCTGAAGCATTTGTCTTAATTTCAAAGGGATGTTGCAGGTTTGGTAGTGAAAGTATTGGGGCTCAGCACAAGCGTTGCTTCAAATCATCGAACACTTGTTGTTGGGACTGGCCCCACACAAATTTCTCCTTACTACCACCCCTGTTTATTTGGGTGAGGGCCCATGCAATATGGGAGAATCCCAACATGAACCTGCGGTAGAAATTGGCAAGGCCCAAGAAGCTTCAAAGCTCAGTGAGTGTTGTTGGGGCTGTCCAGTCACAGATGACTTGGATCTTGGCTAGATCCACATGTAATCCATGCTGATCAATGATGTATCCTAGGTAATGGACCCTATCCATGCCGAAGGAGTAGTTTTCCAAGTTGGAGTATAGCTTGTGCTACCGCAGGGTGTGCAAAACCTGTTGAATATGTTGCAAGTGTTCGACCCAAGTCTTGTTGTAAATCAGAATGTCATCTAGATACACCACTACAAAAGTATTGGTGAATGGTCACAGGATATCGTCCATCATCCTCTTGAAATTGGCTGGAGAATTTGTCAAACCAAAGGGCGTGATGAACCATTCAAAAAATCCTTCCTTTGACTTGAAGGCAGTCTTCCATACATCTGTATGTTCTATCGGGACATGGTGGTAGATAGACTTCAGATCAATCTTACTGAAGTATTTGGCCCCCATGAGTTGATCAAGGAGGTTGTCGATTCGTTGAATCGGGTATCAGTTTCTAATAGTGATTTTATTCCGAGCCCAGTAATCAATACTGAGTTGCCAGATTCCATATTTCTTCTGTACCAGCATGATTGGACTCCCACAAGGTGATGAGCTGGGATGAATGTGCTCCTTGGGGAGTAGTTCTTGGATCTGTCACTTGATCTCCTCATTTTCTGAAAAAGAGCGACGATAGACTGGCCCATTGGGAAGCAGTGCACCAGGGGTCAGATCGATGGGGTGCTTGACCTGACAGTGCAAAGGTACCCCTATAGGTGCGGAGAATATATCTGAGTATTCTTCCATGACCTTATCTACTTGCTTTTGCTGTGTGTAGAGGTCAGCCACAAAGACCCTGTATGTGGTTGTGATCTTTCTCTTAATCTGAGTGAGAATCACAAAGAATACAAACTTCCCCATCTGAGATATGACCTTCCTGCATTTCTTAGCAGAGATCAAGGAAATAACATTAGGTGGGACTGCCTCAGGTATCATGTACAATTTTTTGTTTAAAGTAATAATAACACTACGAGGCCTAGACTCATATATAGCATGACATTTCCATAAATAAGGTTGGCCCAAAAGAACATCACAAATTTCGAGAGGAGAAACATCACATAATACCTTGTCTTTGAAGGGCTTGATGTCGTACGATAGTCAGCACTGTTGGCTGATGCGGAGATCACTTCCTTGGAGGATCCATCTAATGGTATAGGGTTGTGGGTGTGTCGTTGTTGGCAGGACAAGCCGCTTGATGACCTCTTCTGAGATGAGGTTCTTCTAGCTACTGCTATCAACGATGAAGTGTAGCGGGGTGCCTTTTACCCACATCTGTGAATGGAAGAGGTGCTCTCCTTCTTCTGGCTCGTCTAGTTCACCACGCTGGAGCTTGGTGGTAGCAACAGTAGCACTAGGTTCCACATCCATGATCCATCTTCCCCTTTCTGGTTCTGGTTCAGAGTCAGAATCCACATCTGATTAAGAGGCTTTCACTTTGGCCACCAACGACTACTTTGAGCGACAGTCAGCAGTGTTATGTCAAGGGTTCTTATGGAAGTCGCACCACTTCCTGGTATCTTTCTTTGTCTTTCCAGTGTCCTTCCTTGCTTGCGGCTTGGACTGGTTGTCTTGATACTGTCCATATTTTCTCTGTCCTTTGTTCTGTGGGTTCGAGCCGCCCTTTCCATGCTTTTGTTGTGAGGGGTTCCCAAGCCCAAATTGTTGTGTCTCTTGTTTGAGCTTCTACTCGATTTTGACGGCATATCGGTAGGCCGCATCCAAGGATGAGATGTCCAAAAATTCCATTTTGATCTAGATGTATCTATGCAGAGCACCAAGATACTTGAGCACCAGATGTCATCCGAATCTTTGATACCCAGCTTGGTGTGCAAGGTATGGAAGACATTTGTGAAATCGGGCATTGCTTAGTCTCTTTCTTGCTGCAGTGTGGTCCATTTGGTATACAGGTCGTCATAACTTCTGATTGTTCCTTAATAGCATCCTTAAGAGAAACAAGCTCGAGACCCAACTCTTTGTACTCCAACCTCATTGGGGACATGCATTAAGACGATAAGGAGCAAACCACTCTAATACCACTAATCTAGATTTTACAAGAAGAAATAAATGAATACAAATTAGTAATAGGTGCATAACACAAAATAACAGAGATACAGTAAAATTGGTTTTCTATTCAATAACGAAATAAGTTGAAACTATAAAATGCAGAGGAAACAAGCTTGCTGGAATGGTGGCGGCATATCTCTGAGAAGAGATGTGACAGTTGCGTGCATTCGCAAGAAGAAAATTACAATGAGGCTATGAAGGAATTTTTACAATAAAAAAGATGGCCAAAAATCCTAGACATCCAAAAACCTAACCCTAGGAGATGAAGCGCCAAAAGTCATGTGGGCCCTGTTTGGGTAAGTTAGTACATCAACTTCCAGGGGTCGTAACTTTTGCATACGATTTATGTTTTAGGTGTGTAATAGCCCATTGGAAAGGTATGATCGAGGAAATTCATTTTTGGGGGCTCAATTATGTCTTAGGATTTCATTGATGAGCTTGATCCCTAAAAACCTTCATTTAGGCCCTCAAAATAGCCCCAGAAGTCAAAACTGCTAAAAATAGTAAATTGCCAAAATTGTCAGAAAACTGTTCTGAGCCAGTTGGAAAAGGTGGGTAGCCACCGATATATATATGGATCAATCCTCCCTCCTTAGGAATAAATGGTCTCCACTACATTGAGGTCCCCCATCATATGAGGAAATTTCTGCTGAATTTGGCACCGGGTGAGCCACTTGCCTTGGTGCAGGAGCTAATGGCCGAAGTGTCCTCAGACACACAATTTTATTAATAAGAAAAGAAATTACATAAGAGACATTGCAAGAGTTTACATTCCAACAACTCGATACTCTTGCAATGAGCAATATATAAGCTAAAAGTCCTAACAAACTCAAGATATGGATCACTTATTAAATAAACAAGTGTCAATTTACAATAAATGCTATCTTAACAAACTTAAAACAAAACTCCTAATTTAGAGCCTAAGATATGACACCTCTTTAGAGTCATATCTTTTACAACAATAATGTATCTCTAAAGGTCTACATTTATTTATCAAATATTCTAGATTATTAATTTAATATTCTAAATTAATAATTAATTTATTCTAACTTTATAAACTATGATAGTTTTATTTTTGGATTATCTAACATTCCCCACTATGATCCAAAAATACATTACAACAGATACCAAGTTCATCCCTGAACTTAGTAAATTTTATTCTGCCAAGAGGTTTAGTGAAAATGTCGGAGATTTGATCTTCTGAAGGACAATAAATTGGCTTGATGACATCCTTTGCAATAAGCGATCTTATATGATGATACTTGGTGTCCACATTCTTTGTATTTGAATGAAAAACTAGATTCTTGGCAAGATTAATGGCTGACTGACTGTCGATGAATAATGATGTAGCTTCTGCTTGAGAAATGCCCAAGTCCTGTAAAATCCTGCGTAACCAAACAATTTCACATGTTGCTTCCCATGCTGAGATGTATTCTGCTTCTGCTGTAGAAGTAGCAATTGTAGCTTGTTTCTTACAATTCCAAGATACTGCTTCTGAACCCATGTTCATTAAATAACCTGATGTTGATGCGTGATCATCAATACTCCCTGCAAAATCAGCATCTGAAAATCCACCAAGTACAAAATTTTTAGTCTTTTTGTAAAGAAGACCAAAATCTTTTGTTCCTTGGATATATCGAAGAACTTTTTTGGTTGCATTCCAGTGATTGTCTCGGGGTTGTTGCATAAAGAGAGAAAGAATACTGACTGCATAAGATAGATCTGGGCGAGTGTTTGTCAAATAATTCAAGCTACCAATCAACTGTCGATAAAGAGTGTTGTCTACCTATTACCCCCCTTCAAATTTTGAAAGTTTCAAGTTTTGTTCCATAGGGGTAAGAGAGGGCTTACAATCCTTCATGCCAAACCACTGAAGAAGTTTTGCTGCATACTTACGCTGAGAAATGAAAATATGATGGGGACGTTGGAATACTTCAACACCAATATAGTAGTGAAGAAGTCCCAAATATGTCATCTTAAAACCTGCATGTAACTCCTTTTTCACCTGTGCAATATGATCCTCATTGTTTCCTGTAATGAGTAAATCATCTACAAACATAATAAGAATCACCAGATAAGAACCCTATTGACGGATATACAACGTATCATTAGATTCACTGCGATGAAAACCAACCTTCCTAAGGTATTCATCCATTTTGATATACCAAGCTCGAGGAGCTTGTTTTAACCCATATAAAGCCTTAATTAATTTGCAGACTTTATGTTCCTGCCCTGCAATTTCAAAACCGGGTGGTTGCTGCATATAGACATCTTCCTGTAAATCTCCATTGAGAAAAGAACTTTTTACATCCATTTGATGGACTTTCCAACCTTTCTGAGTGGCCAATGCAAGTGTTAATCGGATGGTATTCCATTTAGTTGTAGGAGCAAAAGTTTCCTCATAATCAATGCCTTCCTGCTGCGCGAAACCTTTAGCCACAAGTCGAGCTTTATACTTGTCAATTTCACCATGTTGGTTGTATTTAATTCTATAAACCCATTTGCATCCGATGGGTTTAACACTTGTAGGACAATCAACAAGTTTCCAAGTGTTGTTATCAATGACTGCTTGATATTCCTCAACCATAGCCTGTTGCCATTCTTTATGTTTGACTGCTTCCTTGTAGGTGGAAGGTTCAGTAAAATCATTTGCTACTAAGGAAAAATTCCCTTCATTGTTGTGTGATCCCCTTGTTCCGGTTTTATTTTGCTCATCAGGCCTTACATATTTCAAAAGTTGAACTGCCCACTTTGGTAGTTGATGTTCACTGGTTTGGGGATCTGAATTACCATTATTATAAATTGGATTAATGTAAATTGATGTTCGTCGATCAGTTGAAGAGTTTGGAGGTGGAGAATCATTATCTGAAGAACTGTCGCTGCTAGGAGATTCAAATGAACTGCTAGAAGAATCAGAAGTTGTCGAAGTAACCGGACTAGATGAAACATCTTTAGATGAAGGAAAATCAAGTTCATACAAATTACGTGAATTTGGCGAACTTTGAACTTTTCCTTTTCTTTGATTTTATTTAGCTTCTAACTTTTGAAGAAGACTTTCTATTTCATCGGCAATTTTACTTTCATTTTCATCAAAAATGACATCCCTGCTCACAATAAATTTTCCATCGGACAAAAGTCGATACCCTTTCTTCTCATCAGAATACCCAATCATTGTGCATTTCAAACTTCTTGAGTCAAGCTTAGTTCGCTTTTATTTCGGAACTAAAGCATAACATACTGACCCAAAAACTCTAAGATGTTTAACGCGAGGTTTGAAACCAAACCATGCTTCATAAGGGGTGATTCCATCCAAAGAAGCAGTTGGAGATTTGTTCCTTAAGTATATAGCTGTATGAATAGCTTTTGCCCAATATTTAGAACTTAACCTTTTAAAACTCAACATAGATCTGGCCATTCCTAACAAAGTGTGATTCATTCGTTCTGTGACTCCATTTTGCTGAGGAGTGTAGAAATTAGTAAGTTGTCTTATGATCCCATTGTCTGAGCAATAAGTGTTGAATTCATTAGAAGTGAATTCTCAGCCATTATCGGTTCTGAGTGTACCTATCTTTTCTTTAACTTCATTTTCAACAAGTTGTCGAAAAATCATAAATTTGTCGAATACTTCTGACTTTTGTTTCAAGAAGTAATCCCAAGTTATTCTACTGAAATAATCAACAAAGAGTAAAAAATATTTGCAACCACCGAAAGAAGTTTCAAGGGGTCCACAAACATCACTGTGAACTAGTTGCAACCGCCGATTTGCACGCCATGAACTTTTTGAAAAACTTTCTCGACTCTGTTTTCCATAAATGCATGCTTCACATCTTGAACTATCCTTTTTGAAAGTGGGAAGTCCCTTAACCATCCCTTGTTTTTTCAATTGAGACAGAATTTCAAAGTTGAGATGTCCGTATCGCACATGCCACAACCTGATAGGAGAGATACCTGTACTGACTAATCCTGCAAAGTCTGAATGTCTTGGAATAATTGTTCCTTTCATCCTTAATAGTTTTCCGTCTTCATATCCTGTCATCACTGTTTTCATATTTTGTTTAACTGAATTTATCTTCACCAAGACATCTTCCATAATGACTTGATGTCCTGCTTGTCGAATTGTGACTAAAGACAAAAAATTCTTTTTGAAAGTGGGTACATACCATACATTTGAAATTAGTCGTTCTCTAATATCAGGTAAATAAACTTTAACGACTCCTTTTCCATAAGGAGTATGTTTAGTATGATCTGCAAGAAAAACAGGATTAAGATGACATTCTTTAAAATCCCAAAATAAGTCATGCCTGAAAGTCATGTGTTGGGATGCCCCTGAATCTAAAATCCAAGCATCTTCATAATCACTTTGAAGGTCATTTGAAATATGTAATGTTGAAGATGAGGTAAACACATATTCTGAATCATAATCCTGTCGATCATTAGCAAATTGTGTTGTGTTTTGTTGAAACTTGGAAATTTTGTCAATGGAAGTGCGACAATCTTCTGCATAATGACCGACTTTGTTACACCTTCTGCAAACAATTTGACTGAAGTCTCTCCCTCTGCCAAAATTTTGTCCTCTGCCCCTGCTTTGATTTCTGGATGGAGTCTATCCTCTACCTTGATTGTTGCCTTGAAAAGAACCTCTACCTTGACTATTTCCTTTTGCGTGAAAATATCCTCTGGCTTGATTATTGCCTCTACCTTGAAAAGACCCTCTTCCTTGACTGTTGCCTCTGCATTGACTATTGCCTCTTCCTTGAAAATTTGTATCTCTATTCGGGCCTCGTCCACGACTTTGTACAAAATTTCCTCTTCCTCTACTGCTATGACTGTCACTGGAAGGCTTACTTGTGCTTGCTTCTGAGAGAAAAACATCTTCGCCAACTTGTTTTTTCTTTCCAAAAATTTTATTGTGTTGAGACAATAGTTCACTTAGTTCATCAAATGTAAGCTTCTCTAACTTACCAGTGACTTGTAAAGTCTCTAAAAAATGTGTATAAGAAGAAGGCAATCCAGCTATTAAGATTGTAGTCATAAAACTATCATCCACTGCTTGAAAACCCGCATTTAATATTTCCTGCTTAATGTTTATAAGTCTAGAAATATATTCATGGACATCACCGCCTTCAATCAATTTTTGTTGAAGCAACTTTAATTGAAGATCAACTTTCTTGGATTCAGGCTGAGTATCAAATAAATCTTTATACACTTTCAAGGAAAACCACGCATCAGTCATATTTTCAATATGCACATGCATTTCATCATTAACTGAAGCTTTAATAAGTGCTAATGCTTTGGCATTTTTAACTTCCCATTTTGCTAATGTCGCTACATCTATCAGCTTAGGGGGCTTAGTATCTACATTACAGATGTCACGCCGAAGTTAATTGTAAATGAGAGTGCTTTTAATTAGTCGTTTCCATGTTTTATAAGATTTTGTGCCTTCAAGTTTATCTGAGTCGGAGAATAAATTAATTAATTTCGACATTTAGACTATAGTGAATTTACGCACCAGAAATAATCACGCCAAGGAAGATGACCAACACACCAAACGCATCACACCAAAGACGATCTATCGAAGCTTGGCCTTGACCCTTGTATAGTCATTGAAACAAGGAAACAATGACTGAGCTTTGTACTTGGATCCAGTCAAAATTCCAAGAAACTTTTAAAATTTTACACTTTTACAAAACAAATCTGGCAATCTTGCCCCCCCTCAAAGTAAAAAACACAAAATACTTTGAGTTACAAAATGAAGATAGCCTTTATAAAGGCACTTGGATGACAGCCAAGTTTGAAGTGACCTTCAAAAGCACCAATTTACATGAATTTATTCCCACTTGTGAAGATTTGTGCGTTTAAAGATATGCGTTACTAACCATCCTGACAAAAAACTGCCACACACATCAAGATAATGGCAATTATGGAAATTAAAAAGGACTCCTTCTACTGAAGCTGGCAGTGGCCTAGCAATTATGGCAATTAAAAAGGACTCCTTCTACTAAAGCTGGCAGTGGCCGATCTGGCAGTGACCTTCAGCCTTTATAATGTTTTTGCACAATATAAAAATTGGCTGAGAGAAATGACTGATCTGTATCTCTTATTATTTCTTTTTAAAACAAACGCCAAAATAAAAATTGCACCAGTAAGTCAATTCATACCCAGCTTCACACGGATCTGCACGGATCTTGATACACATATCTCAGATTCACACGGATTTTTAAATGCATAACGTCATCATTCACCTTGTTGGAGTACTGAATTCGTGCATGCAAACTCTGAACATTTTAACCCACTCACAACAATGGCAGGTTGTAGGGTAACGGATCTGTATGCAGGGCTTCCTACCATATTGCGATTCCTAACAACAATGCAATAATCTGACTGATAGCAATGCATACATCAACGCATACAGCGACCATGGGTCGAATCTCAAAACCATGTTTGCAATACCATGGGTCGAATATTAGAATCTCAGGGTGAGATCGGAAGA
>CBVK0100044000.1:0-10837 GCA_900067695.1 Picea abies
AAGCACGGCTGAAAGTAAAATACCTTTGAATCAGAAAGATAATCAGGCTCCACAACCAACAATATCACAACCTAAAAAGAAGTTGTGTGTGCACAACACGAGCGCATTGACACACTTTCTACTGAACACAAACATCACATGTCCAATGACAAAGAACATCACCATTTGCACCATCAAGATGGTGAGGAGGCAATGCTCATAACAAATGTCGATTCCACCTTCAACATGGCTTGTCAACAAGTGAAACTAGTTTCAAGTGGGAACCATAAGTTAACCTACCACATGTTGAAAAAACATATACGTGAGAGAAACATGTGCACCTACATATCCCACAATGGTCGTGATACTGACCGAGAGGGAAAAATCACATATCGCAAACTAGAGCCAACACTGTGCAATGATAGCATTGAAAACCAACAAACACTTGCTATGCATCCTTGTCTAGGAAAGAGAGATGCAAAGCAAACCTATATGAAACAAATTAAAGACACTCCTTTCATTGCATGTACGATTTGTGAAGAATTAAATTTTTCAAAAAACACTAAGTCTTTCACCCCTGACTTGCAAAAAGAATACATCAGCTTGACACTAAAAGATAGAACATTTTCCACTAGCAAAATTTGTCTTCCATGTAAACAATTACTTGAAAATGGAAAATTGGCACAATTTGCAACACCTGACCAAATAAGATGTAACACACCACTACCAGATGTAAGTACACTTACATAACTTGAAGAGAGACTTGTGTCTCTGTGAATTTCATTTGCATAAATCAGACCTTGGGGCTATAAACGACCCCAAATGGGCTTAACATGATCAATTATTAACGTGCCTTTCCAACTAGATGTTGTGCAAAAATCGCTGCCACAATTCATGAGCGAAACAATGACAATTGTTGTATCTCTCAAAAGGCGTTTGTAGTACAAGAATGCATACCAGACAGGTATAGTGTGTGTGCACATTGTCATGAAAGCATTAAAAGAATTATGATCCAAGACCTTGTACAAAGCACAAAACATTTGTATAAATGATAACTAGAACCATGTTCTTGAACAAGGAAATGACAACTCTGCACAAAATTTTGACACTACTAGTGAATTTGATACAAGCGATGAATTAGAGAATGAAATACCTGTAGAAACATTGATACATGGATTCACTAACTCACAACGCATTCATGACTTGCAAGACAAGATTGTCAAAATTGCACCCGCTGAAGGGCAACGTCCACTTGGGATATTCAAGGAAAAATTTGTTGAGGAAATGAACTTCCCAACATTTTTCTATGGAGATCCATGTGCCAGTGACATCACAAAATGATTCAGCTACAAAAAAATAGTTCTATGGGAACTACTACATTCAAGCAGTGACTTCTCCTTCACATAAAAAAATTGTTTTTCAAAACAATGTGCATAATAATTGATAAAGTGATCTCTTTCATGTGGGTACGAATAAGAAAAGGCAAGCTATGTGGAAGAAATTCATTGACCAGAGATGTCAACTACAAAGAACACCTAGAAAAAATCCTAAAATCTGATATTGGATACATAGATTTCAAAAACATTTGCATCTCTTCTGACTACTTGCAACAAAACAAGAAAACTATATTTGCAACGATCGGACAATTGGGACCCCCAAATTTTTTCATCACATTTATAAGTGCAGAGAATCATAGAGGTTCATTGGTAACTACGGTGTCTACATTATATAGGAACAGGAAAAGGAAAAAACAAACTGATACATTGGAAAATGATGACATTGACTACCTCATAAAAAAAGACCCAATGACATGTACTCGTTACTATAGACATAAAGTAAATGCTTTGAGTCAATTGATATGTCATGATTAAACGTTCTTTGGAAAAATATCAGACTACTATTTTGTTACCGAGTTCCAAAATAGAGGGAGTGAGCATGACTTCACAATGTTATGGATAGAGGGTGCACCGGTCTATGCAAATGACAACAACTCACAAATCGAGCAGTTTCTGGAAAAATACATAACATGAAACATAGATCATTTGGATCCAGAACTTTCCAAAGTTCATAGCCATTACCATACAAGAAGAAGTAAAAAACGAAAGAATTCACATTGCATATACAACTTCCCTGTGTTGCCAATGAGAACAACAAGAATCATAGAACCAATTAGTTTAGAGGAAAATGTTCTCATTGAGAAATAAAAACCTTTGTTCTCATTTCTAGAACAACAAGACTTCAATGACTTAATGAAATTTGAAGGCTTCTTGGCATAACTAAATCTAACAGAAGATGAGTACATCCAAGTGATACAATCTACACTTAAACAACCAACAATTTTCCTCAAACGAAAACTTTCACATATTTGGAACAACGGTTTCTCCAAGGACATGCCAATTATGTGGAATGAAAATAAAGATGCACAGTATGTCCTCAATGCATATGTTGCAACATCGTATTGTACCTCGTACATGACAAAGGTTGACAAATCTATGACAAGTGCATTCAAAATAATACGCAGAGAACATGGAAAAAGTCAAATTGATGCTATGCAAATGATACGTACACTTGGAAATACATTGCTTAATATTCAACAAATGTTTGCTCAACAAGCAGTCCACATTGCACTTTCCCTACCTCTGAACTATAGTTCAAGGAAATGTGTGTTCATAAACACATCTCCACTTGACACACGCACATTCCTACTTAAACCACCAACATTTCTAGAACAAGAGCCTAATAATTCGGAGGATGTGATATGTTGCTCTATTATTGATTACTACCTCTAACGTCCACCTCCTATTAAGCATATCTGCCTTGCAGAATTTGTATCACATTACAAAAAAAATGGTACACCCATATCAAAAAGAAAAAAAAAACAAATGTAATATGCTTTGTCAAATACAACAAAAACATCGACTATGAAAACTTATGTAGAGAAACACTATTGTTGTACGTTCCATTTGATCAAAATGAAAATAGATTAAAACATAACTTCCCTACATGGGAAGTTCCATATATTGCTTATGAGACTACAATACAAACCAATGAGGCTAGATTTACATACAATGTCAACCCAACATGGGGTGATTTAGAAAGTGCACTTGATGAACTAGAAAACCCTGACAATGTTGATGAGACATTAAGAAACCATAAAACAACTAGAACTCTTTGTGAGTCCTATGACTTGCAAGAAGATTTTCCTTGTCCTCGTGCAGCTTCCATTGAAAAACGTATCAATCTTGGGTTTAAATTCACAAAACATCCTTTCTTTATCGAAAATGACGAATACTACAGAGTTAGACGACTATTGAATCAAGAACAACAAGCAATCCTAAAGGACATTGCAATGGAAAAATGCTTAAATATGCACACTCATGTGCACTTGATCCTTACAGGCGGGGAAGGAACATGCAAGACATTCACAATGAAATCACTATTCCAAATGCTTATACGAATCTATGATTCAAATTGTTCAACTGGCCTTATGAAACCAAATGGACTAATAGTTGCATATACAGGAAAACATGCATATAATGCAGATGGAACAATAGTCCACTCTGCATCATTAATTCATTTTAACAAGTCACATTTTCTTCCACTCAACAAGGAAATGTTAGATACCTTGTCTAAGATTTATGATGAACTACAACGTGTCTTCATAGATGAGGCATCTTTGATTGAAAGTCACTTCTTATATTCCAATGACAATCGACTGAGAAACATAAAAAATGTGCACACCAAACTATTTTTGGACATTGACATGATATTTTGTGGGGATATTTACCAGGCACAACCCATACAAGATTCTATGATATTTGAACAACCTATGATCAATGTGCAAACAGTGATGCATGACTTTTGGAAAGACAACATAAAATTCTTTGAATTACATACTACAATGCGCCAAACAAATGGAACATTTATTGCAATTATGAATAGAATGCAGACAAACAACCAAACATGTGATGACTTAACATATATCAATTCAAGGTGCATGTGACCTGCACCAACAGACCCAACCTTCCCTTACCTATTCTACAAGAATAAGGATGTTGCAAGGCATAACAGGTACATGCTACCGCTCATGCCTGGCAATGATATCATCATCAATTCAATTGACCTTGAAGAAGACAACCATGGAAATGTACCATGTCATCAACATACAACCACTTTGCCTTTGCAACTTGTCCTGAAATTAGACATGCTAGTTGAAATATATGCCTACAACTATGATTCACAGGATGGCTTGGTGAATGGTGCAGATGGAATACTCAAAGCTTATACCAAAACACAAAAGGTTGATGTCCTTTGGATTAAGTTCCATGACCCGCATATTGGCCACCGAAAAGAAAACAAGTTAGATTATCTATATAATTCAAACACTTCACACGATTGGACACCTATATTACGAATATCAAAACCAATATCGACATCGACAAAGACAGGTCAACTGAAGATTCGAAAACAGTTTCCAATTAAACTTGCATGTGCACGTATAGTCCACAGATCACAAGGGATAACACTTGATAGTGTTTCATTTGACCCTTATAGAATACGAATACATGGACTTGTATACACATCTCTGTCCCGTGTTAGAATCATAGACTCCTTGTATTTTCTAAGCACTCTTACAAAAGATAACTTCAAATTCAAACATAAAGTTGATACTTAGATGCAACGCCTTCGGACTAGTGCAAAATGGAATCTACAATATGATTACCAATCCATACAAACAAACTCATTTGTATCAATTCTCTCACTCAACATGTGCATCCTACATGCACATATGAATGATATAGTCAATGACTATGACACAATGCAATCTAATATTATGTGCTTGCAAGAAACATACATGACATTATGCATGCAAAACGAGCAATTTCCAAATCACAATTGCATATCAAGTTACATTACACATGGAGTGAGCAATTTCCAAATCACAATTGCATATCAAGTTACATTACACATGGAGTGATGATATTAGTGAAAAAACATGTAACAATTTTGGAGCGTATGCATTTCAAAGAAAAAAATGTTGAGATGGTGCTAGCAAGAGTAGTCTTCCATGAATCAGAAATTGCAATATTGAATCTCTGTGCCACTCTGCATGCAACATTTCCCAACATACTGAATGTTGTTTTAAATGCATTACAACATTTACATCTGAACAAAACCATTATCATTCTAGGAGACTTCAATATTGGCATGCTACAAAATAGTGCCAGAACAAAAGAATTGGAAAATGTGCAATTACAGACTCCGCTTTCTTTTGGGTAAGATAAACCATGTATAAAACGCACTTATTGACCATGTATGGTCAAATGTGCCCATTTCACAATACACCCTCTTTATCTTGGACACATACTAGTATGATCACGATACAATTTGTATTGTACTTGAATTATGAAATATACATCAAGCATATTACAAAATCATATTTCCATGTCTCAAAGCATATCTAATTAATTTGTTGCACAAAACCAAATTATTCAGCTAGGATCATCCAACTTCTTAATTTTTTCTGGTTTGTAATAGATTTTGGACAGAAAGGATTCTATATAACTACAAACATGGATCAAGAAAAAAAAATGTACATGATTCTAACACTATCTGTTACTCTATTCCTTTTATTCTAATTTACTATATGTACATATTCCTTGTTTTTCCTTACATACCAACGTACATTCATGTTCATTGTATTTTGTACTTTCCTTCATTGAAACAAACAGAATAATTGGACAAGACAAAGAACTCTTAACCATAAATGTAGAAGAAAACATACGAAGTTGCATGCTTCTACCCTTATTCCATACTCCATTGCTTTGTATTTCATTTATTCTGTGTATATTTATTCTACTGATTTGCACCTCATTTTTTTATATATAGATATTACATATCTTCCTACATATTAACTTATCTTCATGTCAATTGTATTTTTTTTGCTACTACATTGAAATAAATAAAATTGTATTCAATATTTTTACATGTGTTCCTACATAACAACATAGTTTCATGTCCATTGTATTCTCTACATTGCAACATTGAAAAAAAACAGACTAATTGAACAAGAGGATGAAGTCTTATGTGCCACATTAGAGGAAGATGAAGTACAATCTTCCAAAAGGTATACCAATAGTAACAGTGAATCAAACACAATGCATGTGCTTAATGTACATCCATATCAATTATGAACAATATACAATTCATATTTATATTTAGTTTTTTTCATGTTCGATGTACACATGTTTGCATCAGAAAAAGTTGGACAAGTGACATGGGCATGAGTAGTCAATCATCGTAAACATCAACACAACGACAAGGCCAAAGATAAAGTTTCATAGATTATGCTCTTGCTATGTTTAGGAAACAAATATCCTTAGTTATTTATTCATCTATGCCATGGTAAATATGTTGATGTCATCTACAACACATGCTTTTTAGTTCACAAGAAGTATCGACGAGTACAAGTGAAATGCCCAACATAGTGCAAGGTCCAGAGACTAAGAGGTATGGTCACAAAACTCTAACTTGCATATTTGATCCAAATTGTGCATCTACTTGTACATTGATGCAAATATATATATATACAGACTGTCATTCACATTATTTTTCCTGTTCAAAAAAATATCACCAGGGCTAAACTTATACCACCCAATATACTATCAATAGAAGGCTTGAACAACCGCTGAGCTGGACAACTATTCATCAGAGACATAATGGTCATGGTAGATGCATTATACGTGCAGACATGACAAACAATGAAGCCATGATGGAAATTACACTAAATATCCCTACACAACTTGTCTAGAAACATGCAGAGAAGATCTTTCCAGGTAATGGGATATCCATTACAAATTTCAATATATTATAGAAAACAGTATATAATCGTGTCGATTGTGATCTGATTATATTGCTCAATGAAACAAGTGTTGTCGAAAAATTTCTTGTGGTTTTCTCAGAATATCATTTCGTATCGAACACAACAATCATCCAATTTGCACAGAACAACGAAATTTACCCAATTGGAACCATTGGTGTAGTTGTCACATTTGCAAGAAAAGTTGGCTCGCAACATATTCTCCATATAAAAGATGGAAACTTGGACAACGACAAGGCAATGGTATTGTTTTCCATACCCATTTTTTTTGTCCTTTTCTTTCACATGCTCACATATCTCAGACATCTTACACAACTATTAGATTGTTCCATGGTGCAACTATAATTGTTTGACACCTATGCAAATTTATTTTCCTCAATGTAACAACAATTGCATAAAGGAAAATTTCCAATTATGTTGTTCAAAAATATAACGAAGAAAAGAGATGTTAAAGAAAGGATCTTTTGCACAACCAAAGCAACATTTGTAACAGAATTGGGAACAGACATAGTACACGATCTCAAGAAACTAACTAGCTCCACAACTATTGTACGGATACATATACACCTCCACCAACAATTTGCACAAAAAAATTCCTTCAATAGTTTTGTGCAGCTTTTTTGTTGTACACTTATATATTATATTGTTCAATATATTAACTACTATGCTCATGTGTGCAATTTGAGGGTGTTATGGTTGCAACAAATGCCTACTCGACCCCCTTTGAGCCTTTATGTGCAAATTGCAATTCTCTTGCTTCTCCCTCTACATTCATAAATGATGGCACAATTGATTGTCTACGATGTGGTGCAAAATTCCCTTACATATATAGTCATTGTGTCAACGTTGTCATATGAGCCCTCAGCAACACAATTGTACAATGTACAGTTAGACAACCCGTATTATGAGATGTGCTTCCTGGGTTGACATAATTTCCATATGAAATATACCAGCAGAAAAAGGCAAAGACTGTCTACATGCTACGTGACTTCTGTGTCCATAGCAAATTTACCTTAAATGAGGACAATTCCATACCGCATATCGACTGAACCAAAAAAAAATTTCATATCATGTGTTGGCAAGAAATGAAGCAATCTGATTTGTCTCTATCCATGTTACCCAATCAAGATATGAATAAAGTTTTTCACTACCATGACAAAGTGAACTAGAGATGCATAAGATTGTCGAGTCTAGGAATGAGAAGCATGAGGAAATACCTCATACAAAGTACCCAATTGTGAATAAATCAGGTCCATCATTTGAGTTGTCAAAATGGCTTGCTCCTCTGAACAGAACCATCAGGCATTTTCAATAATATTGCAAATTTTGCATTGTTCAAACTCCATTAAGTTAAACACTGACAGTCTTTTCTAGAACTAGTTATGTTAGAACATGATCAGGTCAACGTGATCTTGGTTCATAGTAATTTCAGAAGAAAATTTTCATAGTGATCTTGGTTCATAGTAATATAGCAATCGACGAATTTCTTGGTGCCCATTTGGGAATTTGGTTATAGATGGGATACAATGCCCAATCTTTGTTGATTTTTTCCTGTGTTGTGTTTGCCAAACTGTTGGTCATGTGATTTGGTGTTGTAGTTCAAGGTTCTCATGGGCCTAGTTTTTGGATTATGACTGGATAATAGATTCAGGATCTTAGTGGTTTTTCTATGATCTTAAGGAATATACATGACCTACCTTTCCTTTTAATGCAGACACTGTGGAACAAATGTAATATGTAGTTCATTTAACCAGTTTTACTTGATTAATGAAATTACCAAAATTCTTCTTTGGAAATATTTTGAAAAAAAAAAAGATATATGCTAGATGAAGTCAAATGGAAATATGATATCAACCACTCAAAAATAAAATTCAAGTTCATCATTGTTATACTTACTCTCAAGTTTATAGTACAATAACTTTATTTCAACAACCCTCCATTGATTTTTCTTTAGCTTTTTTATGCTTCTCTTATGCAAACATATCCTGGAAACTATAAATATGAGTCACTTTCTCTATTCTTTGATTGAAGTGACTATAGAGTTGTCTAAAGGAATTCATAGTTACTGTTGGTCCTAAAGTCTGCACCTGACTGCTAAAGGGAAGAGCTAGGCCACCACAAGTTTGAAATGTTCGTTCTTTTCAATTTGTTGATCAGTTAGAGGGTTGGTTCACCAAGACAAGAGCATGGTGAGATTGGCAAGATGATATGGATGAGGGTTATCCTTGGATACTATTGCACCAATAACAAACAAGTGACATAATAAAAGTAAAAACGGAGGGAAACAACAAACCATTCAATGAATAATCTGTTGCAAGAAGTTTAATACTTAAAATAATGTTTCAACGCATTAAACAATGTATCAAAAACACAATTACTCTCACAGGTTGCAATAAAAAAAAATATTCATCAAAGCATTAGATTTTCTCACAAGTACCCCAGATACACCCTAATCACATGAAGTGAATGATAGTTTGATCTACCAAATCAACCTCCCTATTATCGAATTGACTGAGGTGGATATTATGGAATCATATTTTTTTTTTTGTGGATATTGAATTGGGAAAAATTGTTGCTTATTTTAGTTTTTTTAAGGCATTATCACAGTAAGAATACAAAATTATGCTAACCCATTGTTATTTACAATGGCCAAACATCAATAAGGCATGTAAATCAACTATACATAGTTACAACCAAAAATCAAGTCATAGTTTGTATTTTCATTTGCTCACACTCTTTTTAATGATACAAACACAATACAAAATGAGTATGTGGATAAAATATTGGACTACAAAATGATGATTTGGCAACAAGTGAAAATTCTAACCCACAATTAATTGCCAATGCCAAAGATCAATGACACTTGTAAATACATTTGCAAGAATATCTGCAGAAATAAAAACCTTCAATTTTTTTTTATCGTTGCCAAAAACAATCAATTGGATAGACATGTTACAGATATTTCAGTTTGTACTATACTGAACTGTCATATAACAGTTCCTCTTCTTGGAGCGCAACTGCAGATCAACCTCTACAAAGTGGGCTTGCTACGCACAGACAAAACTTTCAGGAAAAGAGCATCTTCCTATGTCTTGACACCTTGTTCTAACACAGTTTAAATTAACTTCAATGAGTTGAAAACTCATAAAAATAAAAAATCATATTAGGTGTGTGTTGATATATAGAAAAAACTAGCAAACAAAAAGGTCACAAAAGGAGGTAAAAGAATATTTGACACTAGACACATTTTCAAAGAAGATTATATCGGTTTTTTTTGGCACCACATATAACTTTATTTATCCCAACACATATACAAACAGACAAGCCAAGCAATCTATCTAGCAGAATGAAATGAATATTACTTACTTGGGATGAAAGTCACCTGAAAGTTTACAAAGATCATTAAAAATAAATTCCATAAATATATTAAAGAGATAAAACCTGCAACGTAGGAAGGGAAATTTCCAAGATGGAAAGTCAGACTCCAAAAATATATCAAGTTACAAGTGATGGGAATATTTGTGCTTTTTTTAGCAGCTATATGTTGCACTACTCATAGTAGGAAAAAAATACGAAATGTTAACCCGAGATTAATATAATATTATCATTAACTAATTCAATATTTCATGACTCCGACTCTCCGGGGCTCCGCGCTTTGGCAGAACTATGTTTGTTCTGGATGGAAACAATCTCGGAGTGACATGTCATGATCTAGACGAGAGCCACATGCAGAGTGGTATAGACCCGAAGTGATGTGGCACTTCAGACATTCGGATCTGTGGCACTTCGGCTATTTGTGGTCAAAAGGATTACGTGTCACATAAATAATACCTCCAACGCATATTATTAGCACATGTCCACCTTTTTTCTTGAGAACTAAGACCATGGTTAAGGCGCATTTATTTAGGGCACGGTTCTATTGTTTCTTGCCACATGACCATGGATTTCGGATTAAGGGGCCAGCGCACAGCCCTTTGG
>CBVK0100044000.1:10847-29042 GCA_900067695.1 Picea abies
TCTTGTCCATATGACCTGATTTAGAGGTGGGGCACGCCTATTTTGGGGGCTTTATCCCATATTTGTGCATAAAGTGGGTTTTTACCATAGTTTTATGGATTTTTATTGATTTTATGCCTATTAATGGAGGATTTGGCCCATTTTTGGGGGATATTGGGCCCTTTTTTAGGCCAGATCTTGGTAGGAAGTTGGGGAATGATAACCAACTTCATATTTATATAAACCATGCCTTATTGAGGTCATGGAGAAGATTCAGAGCAGATTTATGTCGAAGGAAATCCAATCCAAATCCATTTTATGTAGGGAAGTTGTTGAGGAGCGCACCTTTGCGGGCCATTTATGGGAGATCCAGTCATCCGTTTTGAGTGACATTTATTTTGTTGGGTACTATAGATCTGGGAGAACAAGACCATATCATTCTTATATCCCTATGGCACTTTTGTGATGTACTTATTGAGATTTGAACAAAAATAAAGAATCCTTACCCACTAAGACAGAGGCCCGGAGACGTAGGCGAGATTGTCGAACTCCATTATCACTTCTCTTGTTATGGTTTGTTGTTCTTCATGCTTATGTTCATATTTGTAAATTGTTTTATGGCTATGATATATTTTCATATATTCTTCCTCTTTCATTAATCTTCCTTAATTGGTTAATGAACACATCCATAATAACTCAACCATGGTCATTAAAAGATCTTTTCGGATCAAAAACTTAGAGAATTGATTTTCAATTAAATAAATCCATGATCGTTATGTATTAATAAGGCGCTTACAATACCATCCGTTGATGAATTCCATTAAATTTGATCAAACGGCTCTCATGTTCTCCACATTATAAACATGCCTGAATTTTAAAATAAAACCTTCAACGGTCACTTCGGGACTTCATGCTTCAAGAGTTTCAAGGCATCTAAACAACAAAAACCCTGAATCTACGAAGTTCTAAAGTCCCGAAGACAATTTCTTGCGATAATATTTAAAAGGGTCTACAAATGAGTTATAGGACATGTCAAAAGGCTCACGTGTCACATAAAGAATATGTGCCATGTGTCACTTGAAACAATACACATGATGAACACAGAATATTCTTTAAACGAGTGCCATGTGTCATGGTCTATATGAGCGCCACGTCCCCTAACTGATGGACACCATGTATTTGCGATAGTTTTATGACACTTGTTGATGACGGATTGATGCCACATCTCTCTGGTACTTAAGGCTTCGAAGGTTTCTGAATGCGGAGCTTGTATAACTCCTAGAGCAGTACAAGCCTAGACTGATGTGGCCGCCTCACGTCACATAATGTCACATGTCTTTACTTTTTGATGCCACATGTCCTTCGTCGATGACTGCCACGTGCCTCTAGCACTTCTCCCTTCAGGAGTTTCTCTATGCAGAGTTTGTATAGATCCTAGACTGGTACGGGACCGGAGTCATTAACCATGTTTATTTCCAATTAACCCAAGATTAGTGTATCTTATCATTAAGTATCTTGAGAGTTCTTGAATCTAGCTCTTCGACATTCGACGACTTCGACCTGTATGAAAATTTTGAGTTCTAAAATGGGTCCCAATTGATGGCACACATATCTAAGCTCACAAAGAGGGAAAATAAAACCCTAACCCTAACTGAAAAGAAGTTTCAAGAATATGAAGAAGATATTATAAAATAAAACAAGAAGAAAATTCAAAGGGTTGGCATTGGAGTTGTTGGTTGTTGGAGAGTTTTTCTACATGGGTTTTTCTGTTGGAAGCAATTTTTGCCTCTCTAAATATTTGTGAATCAATCTGTGTGACTTTCCTCTTCATCTTTCTCTCTGCTGGACTCTTTCCATCAAATTTTCTGTGTATTTTTTCCTACAGGAAGATCTTGGTCTAATATGTTATGTCTCTAAATTCTTTATTCATTTCAAAACAATGCAGGTCCAGAGGATCAAAATCCAAGCTTGTAAACATAAAATACATTATAATTACAATTTATCTATTCGTCATTGAGAATGTTGAAGCTGTCATTTTAGTATTATTTTTCATACATTATTAGACTTGTCATAAATGGGATGTTATTATTGATTTCTCCCACAGAGAACTATTTTGGGGCTTAACTCGAATGATTTCTCAAACTTTGAGATTTTTTAGTATGATATTTTTAGAGTGTGCCTATCATATTCTCTTTAATTTTTAAATGCAATACTCATCTAAAGTTATTTAATGACTTGTCCATTTTATTTTTCTTTCATCTATGCAAATTCATAGTTGATCTTGGATTCACAATATTATAAAAGGAAGGCAAGATATATGTCGAAAACAAACTCTGTACAAATCTCTTTCAGTTATATTTAATTATTTTTATTTCCATGAATTAGATTATATGCTTAATGAATAAATATGTTAAATGAGAGCTATGTTGGAAGATATTTTGGGGCTTGCCCTTTATCACTCACCAATTGAATTCATTTACAACTATACAAATAGTCTCCAATATATCAATAGAGAAGTACCACCTCTTTAAAAACGTTGGGGGATTTTTCTTCGTGGGGTTGTTATTGATATTTTGAACAATTTGAACATCAACAACTCCCTAACAGCCTTTTTGAATCAATTCCAGGGCCCTAACTCCATGGAACAAACTTTACACCTAGAGGGATTTGAATCATCCCATTCCATGGCTTTTCATTCTAACGCTTTTTTTCATGATCTATGTCTTTCTAAGGTAGAGGTGAATAAATTTAATGGCTCAGACACTAGTGGTTGGGTCACTCAAATGGAACATTATTTTCCATTGCATGGAAACACCTATGAATTAATAAAAATTCATGTCAGTGTCCTCTATTTAGATCTAGAACGTTGGTAATGGTGACAATGGCGTAAAATTCCCACCAAGGTTATATTTCTTGGACCCAATTTGTTGTAGATCCTTATGACCATTTTGACATGGACACTCATCATTTGGGTCATTTGACAAAACTCAAACAGTCAAGTATAGATGAAGAATACATCACTTCTTTTTATAAATTGGCCTTCCATACAAAAGGAATGTCAGACACCTTCTTCCACAAATGCTTTATTAGTGGCCTTTAAGGATAAATTCGTGCTCATTTTCTAATTTCTTTCCCTAATACCTAGCTTGAAGCCACTCACGGAGCCAAGGAAGCATAGCAGGTGGTCACTACTCAACTAAAAAATCTATCTTTTTTCCCCATCCCTGCCCCACCAATACAGCTCCTCCTTCCCCTCCTCTTAATTTCTAGAAATTAACCAAGACATAAATGGTTGAACACCAACTTAAGGGTCTTTTCTACAATTGTGATGAAAAATACTTTTCGTGACACAAATGTAAGGAGCAAAATATCTGTATGTATGGCCATTTCTGAGGACATTTTGGAAGATATCGGTGATGTTTCCCCTCCTGAATTGTTTCCATGGGTAGAGAATACCATTCTTCCCTCTAATCAACCTAAGGTAGAACCCCTCATATCTCTGCATACTCTCACTGGTATTTCATCCCCCCGAACTCTCAAATTAATTGGATATATCAAGCATCGTAAATTCATTATCCTCATTGACATTGCCATCAACCATAACTTTATTCATCAATGCATTTCTTAAGAGACCCATTGTTATATCCATGCCATCAATAACTTTCAAATCATAATTACTAATGGACGATCCATGAAATGTTGGGGTCATTGTGAAAATGTGTGCTTGCAAATTGGTTATTATTCTTTGAAATCCCACATCTTTTCCATTGAAATGGGGGTTGTTACATTGTCCTAGGTGTTTAATGGTTACAAACTATAGGTCCCATCACCATGGATTTCAAGGAATTATATATGAACTTCCAAAAATATGGGCATCACTACAAGTTACAAGACCTCACGACAAGTTCCCCGGAGATTATTTGTTCACACCGAATGTAAAAACTCCTCAAAAAAGGTTATTCTAACATTATTTCCCAGTTCCATGTCATTCAATCCATTGAGACTCCATTCCCAACCGTTCATCCAGGCATGAACATTATCCTCTCCAAACACCACTTGGTTTTTGAAAAACCCCAAGGAGTCCCTCGTTCTCGTGGTCCCCATGATCATTCCATCCCACTTGTCCCTGGTATTCTTTCCCCCAATGTTTTCCCTTACCGCCACCCATTCACTTAGAAAAATGAGATTGAAAAAATTATTCAAGAAGTGTTAGTTGTAGGTGCCATATGCCCTAGTACCATCCCTTATTCATCTTTAGTGTTTATGATACTCAAAAAAGAAGGCACTTGATGCATGTTCCCTAATTTTCAAGTTCTCAACAAAATTACCATTAAAGATAAATTCCCCATTCCCATCATTGATGACTATTTGGATGAACTAACGGGTGCTCAATTATTTACTAAACTTGATTTGTGCTTATGCTATCACTAGATTCATATGAAAGAGGCCAATATTCTGAAGACTTCCTTTCATACGCACAAAGGCCATTTTGATTTCTTTTTCATGTCATTTGGCCTATGTAATGCACCCTCCACTTTCCAAAGTCTCATGAATCACATCTTCTGACTCTTTCTCTGTCATTTTTTGCTTGTCTTATTTGATGACATCCTCATTTATAGTAAAATGTGGAAATTCCATCTTTCCCATGTGGATCATGTCTTACACCTACTTTCTCATCATCAACTCTTTCTAAAAAGGTCCAAAAGTGAATATGGGGATTTTGAACTAGAATATTTGGGCCATATTGTTGGTCATGATGGTGTCTGAGTGGATCCCACGAAAATTGAAGCTATGAAGGATTGGCCTCATGTTAAGACTCTTAAAATTTTGTGAGGATTCCTTGGATTAACTAGCTACTATCGAACGTTCATCCAGAATTATGGAAAAATTGCAACCCCACTCACTACCCTCCTTAAGAAAAATTCTTTCAGTTGGAGTGTGGTCGCCAATCAATATTTCCAAGCTTTTAAAGAGGCTATGTGTACAACTCCAGTACTGGATTTTCCTGACTTCACAAAGACAATTTTTTTGGAGTGTGATGTCTCAGGGAAAGGCATTGGTGTAGTTATCATGCAAGACGACAAACCCTTGTCTTTTACTAGTAAACAACTTTTTAAGCAACACTTGGGAAAATCCACATATGAAAAGGAAATGTTATTTTGCATACATTGAATAATTGGTGTCCTTACTTACTTGGGAAACGCTTCCAAAATAAAATTTATCATCATAGCCTAAAATGTTTCTTGGAATAGTAGATTTCATCCCCCGATCAATAGAAGTGATTGACCAAAATTTTCGACTATGATTATGAGATCATTTACAAGAAGGGAAAAGAGAATGTGGTAGTTGATGCTCTTTCTAGGAAATATGAATAATAAGGGTCCCTCTTTTCACTCTCCTTCATTGTATCCAATTGGTTGAAGGTAGTTCGCCATGAATGGTTCCAAGATCCTAAAATTTCTAGCATGATTCAACAACTGCAACAAGACACTAATGCATCTCTAGGATACACTTGGAAAAATGAGGAGATTTGTTATAAAGGATACCTATATTTAACCAAATAGTCCAAATTTAAATATGTGGTTCTCTTTGAACTCTATGCCTCGCCAACAACAAGAAATTCACCAACAACAAGACATTCAGGATTTCATAAAACCTATGAATGGATCAAACATTCATTTTTTTTTAAGGAATGAAGCAAGACATATGCACTTTTTTTGCAGAATGTGATACTTTCCAACACAACAAGGGAGAAATAGTCAAAAATACAAGCACACTATAACCTCTCCCTATCCCACCTGTTATATGGACATATATCTCAATGGAATTCATAGTTTAATTACCCAAATCTAGCAATAAATCATCCATCATGTTTGTGGTCGATCGACTTTCCAAATATGCTCATTTATGTGCCCTCCAATACCCATTTAAAGCTTCCATAGTGGCTCAAGTTTTCATGGTCAATATATTCAAACTACATGGAATGCCACAACATATTGTCTCATACCATGGTCTAACTTTCACAAGTAACTTCTGGAAAGAATGTTTCAAGCTCCAAGGCACCCAATTACATCTCAATATTTCTTATCATTCCCAAATTGATGGTCAAACCAAAGTTGTCAAAAAGTGCTTGGAAGCCTATTTTGGTGCTTCACGTCAGAACGTCAATCTCAATGGGTTCAGTGGTTACCTCTTGTTGAATGGTGTTGCAACACAACTTACCATGGTGCCACTTGCATGACTTCCTTTGAGGCAGTTTATGGTAAAAAAACCTCCATGTTATCTTACCTACCTGATGTCTCCAATGTCTAAGAGGTAGAAATATCACTTACAGTTCAAGCTGAAATATTACGTACTCTCAAAGACAATTTTTCCATGGCTCATAATCGAATTAAGTAACAAGTAGATAAATTTCATTCTGAACGCCATTTTTTAAAGGGGATCACGTGTTTCTTCATCTACGACCATATAAGCAAAATTCCCTCAAATTAGACCACTACCAGAACATTTATGCAAAGATTTATGGTCCATATACAATCATCAAGCGCATTGGGCTCATGGATTACAAATTAGCCCTTTCTAGTCACTCTAAGCTCCATCCATTTTTTCATGTCTCCTGCTTAAAAAAAGGTGATTGGATCCAAATTCCAAATTCAAACTAGTCTCCCCGAATTGAATGAAGAAGGTTCCATTTGGTTGCAACCACAAGCCATCCTTCCCTAATGTGATCATCTTCTCCATCAACGCACCATTCAATATGTTTTAATATAGTGGAAGGATACATTTCCCAAGGATTCCACATGGGATCCAACCACCATTCTGCAACAATTCGCACATCTCAATCCTTGAGGACAAGGTTTTTTTTAATGGGGAGGGAATGTTAGGGTCCTAACCTCCCTAACCCCTCAAGTAGATAGAATACTTTGTATTTCTATGTAATAAAATCCATCATTAGTAAATAATTCCTATGTAATAACGTGAACATGACTATTGTAGGAAGACTTACTAGAAGGTTATGCCTCTAGAAAGTTCCTCCTTTAGAATGTTATTAAGAAGCTAGAAGTAGTATATGTAGAGGTAAAAAGCATGGTAAAGAGACAGGGTAAAAAGCATGGTAAAAGTATTTCTTGTGAGATCATTTGTACTCGAACTCTGCTCTATTGTAGGTTGCCCCCTCGAAGAGGCAAGTGAGCAGTGATTTCCAGAAGTAATAATGGTATCATATTTTGGTCCATATTGTTATTGTGATCATTGTTCTATTTCCTTATGCTAAATACTTTGATAATATTTGTGGTCTAGTTCTTCATATCAATACCATCTAGATATTTCTTGAGCTTACAAACTAAGGGAGCATGACCATTTTGTACAAACCCTAGTGTTTGTTGTATATAAAAATATTCTTGGAAGTCTCCATGGAGAAAAACACTCTTAACATCCATCTAATAATCTTCCCAATTCAATAAAGCAACTATAGAGAGAATAATCCAAACTAAATCCATGTGAGCCACTAGAGAAAACACCTCTAAATAGTCAATGCCCTCTTTTTGGGAGAAGCCTTTAGCAGTAAGATGAGTCTTATGCTTTTTAAATTTTCCATCTGCATCATGCTTAGTTTTATAAACCCATTTGCAACCAAATATATTCTTACCCTCGGGTAAGGGGGATAGGTTTCAAGTGTAACTATTCATTGGGACGTTGTATTCGATAGCCATAGCATCCTTCCATTGTAGAGATTCCTTTGCTTGAGTATAAGTAGTAGGATTTGCGTCGACCTTGGTGACAGGAGTCCATGAAACAAGGAGATTCCATTGTCGTACCAATTCTCCTTCAAGAGAAAGGAATGGAAGAGGATCCTAAAGTGTAGATATATCCCGCCTAGGAATTGGTCCTAACCTAGCTTGAGGAAAAGTGGAAGCAGAGGAATTTGTAGTAAAACTATTAGGGAGTTTCTCAACCAGTAAGAGATCAGATGGAGCTATGAGAGTAGAAGATACTTTAGTGGAAGTAGTACTAGACAACTCATCAACATGTACCTCTTCATGGGTAGTTTACTGAGTCACTATGGAGGTGGCACTTGAAGAAGCACACAAAAGAGGAGAGTCATCATCAATTTGTAAAAAGTAGGTATCCACTACGACAATTAGAGATAGGTCTTCTACAATAAGTGTTGGATAGGATCAAGGTAGGACGTTGGAAAGAGCGTCATCAAATAAAACATCCATCCATTAAATCATGACCTTGTTGGTGAAATAATCAAATAGGATATATGCCCTGGAAGTTTCATTATACCCCACAAAAGTGCAATGTTTACGTGTGGGTTGCAACTTGTTTTGATTTTCTTTGAATATGTGCCCTTGCACTTGATCCAAATATTTTGAAATGTAAAATTGAATATTTGTAACCATACCTGATCTGTAATCGAGGGGGTCATAGCCCAGTCACTTCACCAACATGGACCATGTGCGGAATTTGATCTCTAAACTCTATCTCAGTGTTGTCTCTGATGAGAAAGGTCTTGAATCTTTGTAGCCTACACACATCAACCACTCAGTTCTTTGACTTGGCTAGAGTGCTTAATGCATTTCTAAGTGCAACCACTCTTTGGTTTCTTGATTGATCAACTTGCTCATTGTTATGGTTTGTAGCATAGTTAATGATATCATATGGAGAGGCCCTAGTATCCTACTCAAGACCACGATCTAATTTCCTAATGAGAGGTGTAGGTCTTTGATATCAACTATTTCATGAGAACCCTAGAGTCCAAACAATTCTTTCTCAATGCATGAGAAAATAACTCACGCAACAATAAAATTATTATTTAATGAATGAAAGATCCTAAAATGACCTCAAATGGAGGTGGAAAAGATATACATTACTAGCTTAGTCATCCCCTTATTCAATGCACCATCCATTCATGGTCCACTCAGTATACTCAGCATCTATCTCGTAACAATTATCAAAATGGACACACTTGGACCATGAGATAATGAGGAAAAATGAGCAAAGGTTATAACTGACCCAAGACATATTCTTTGGAGTGCTCTAGTGCCATATTTAAAGCTTAGTATATTGAGGTGTTACACCAAATGCTCAAGGTGGATTACGGTTAATTTTAGCACACCAACTAATAAATGAAATGTATCATGTTTTCTCCAGTAGCGTTGCACTTGGAAAATGAAGAGTGGGAATGTGAGGGATCTCCTCTAGCTAGAGATCACACTCAAATGTTTGGATAACAAGATGAACCTACATGCAATATCTCCATGATAGGGTTCACACTCATATCATGTGCAACAGAGAAGAAGAGCATGGAGGCTCTTGTATGCTAGGGTTTGAGTGTAGATACGTTTGGACGGAAAGGGAACATTGGATACTGCACCCAACTATTAGGGTGAGGTTGCATGCAGTGTCGACAACAAATACACAAGGGATGGTGCACCCAACTGGTGGAGTGGATTCGTGTGCAAACTACGCAGTGGAATTAATTTGTGGCAGCAATTAAATAATACATGGGAAGGATATCTTCATGAGAGATGTGCCCAACAATATGAAAAATGCCTCAGTAAACAATCTAAATGCTCAACAAGATGAAAAATGAATCAACAAACAATCTAAACACACAACAAAATGGAAAATGTATTACATAGTATAATAGAAGAATATGCGGCAAATAAATCTTCCTCTAGATAAATAAGGTACATAGAAACCATTAGAGATTTAACTAGAAAGCTTCAAATAAATAAAATAGAAAACTTAACCACATCACATAGAGGAAACACACATTAAGGCGTGACTTTTTTTTCCCTGGAACCCAATTGGGAAAACCAGTCGAATGGTGCTCAGTATTCATTGTTGCAACACGCCTGCACCTAGTGTTGCCACACATCTTTGGCTATAACACACCCATGTTGCAACTCGCCTCTATTGCAACATGTCTCCTTTTATACGATATGTCTCTAGAAGTAATTTGTATCCTTTTATAGCACACCTCTGATGTGGAAAATCTCTTGTTGCAACATGTAACCCACACTCGGGACAACAACTTATGTTCACATCTTATGTAATCATACAAAACTCTCAATGCTCATAGAACCAAGGTGCACATCCTCCTCATGGAAGACCACAAATTCCAACATGGCCTTACAGAGACTCATGCCACCTACACAACAATATCATAACAATATTGTTCTCGACTGGTATATACATCACTCACAGGTATATAATTATTCAGGAAAGGAAATGTAAATTCATCAAACATGAAAACAACACAACAATACGACATCGTACAAGATTCCACTCAGATATACACATAGAAAGTTTCAATCAATAAATCATCAACTCTTTTATTCATCATATAGAGTACAATACAATGACTCAATGGCTAGATCTAAGATTAAAATATTTGTTGGGTTTCCATGCCAGAGACCATGGAAATTTCAACCACTTATCCCTCTCCTATCTCACGATATCTCTCTCTTGTTGGTTCTGTAAAATTCCCTTGCAATATCTTCGGTGCAACTCTGTTTTATTTCTCTAGAACTATTTGCTTTAGTTTCCCTAGGGCTCTTCAACCCTTTCACCTTTCACCTTCCAGCTTCTAGCTTGTTCTTTCCATAATGACTCTTATCTTGTTGTACATTCTTGTAGCTTCATCCTAGAAACATGCCTCTTTCAACACATTGATCATTGCTTCTATAACATCTTTCCCTCTACAGCATAATCGTCCATCCACTTGTCCATTCTATAGCAGCGCTCCTAGCTTCCCCACTGCTGCAACTCTGCAACATTATTTCAATCTGTAGTAATGTTGTCACTCCCTGCAGTGCATCCATTTACATCATGTAGCAACTAATCACTATTGTAACAACTTTTTCATGTCCCCATAACTGTCTTTATTGCACCATCCCCAGGATGACCAAGATTCTTGCATGAGACTCCCCAGATTTTAAGAAAGCATGCCCTCATGCTTATGAGGTAAATCATCTACATATACAGTTGTCCAATGCAACCCTCCAATGTTGCACTCCCAACTCTACAGCCCTCATATTCTATACACTTTAATATGCAAGACATCTTTCTCTATTGCGCACTCTTTCTTTCAACTCATTGTTGCCATCAATCCACAACAACACAAAAATTCTCTTGTCATGGAGATTTAATATTTTTGTCTTATTCCTGCTGCAACTCAATTTTCTATAGCAGTTCACCTTCTAGTACTGCTACCCTCTCTATCTCTCTTACTTCTTTACCACAAGCACTGGTCAGGTGTTCCTCATCCATGCATCACTTGTACAACTCAATATGATTCATGTCCAATCCAGGACATCCCACTTCCCTTTTTCATGGAGTGTACAAAGTGCCTTCGGTGCAACCAACCACTCATGCTCGAAGCCACACAACATGGAGTCACATGCTCCCATGTTACACCTCCCTTGAATCAATCCACGACCACACGTAGACTTCCCCAATCGAGGATTATGTCAACATATACACATTATTTTAAAATTACCATAGCATAGCTTAAGAGTCTTCCTCTTCACGCAGCACCTTCACACTCAATCCTTGACAACCTTCACTCTTCTAACATTCTTCTGCAACATGTCTTCTTCCTTAGGATATTTGAAATATTTTCCTTTCTCTATCAACAACATGTTCATCAGCTTCCCCCTTTTCCAAATTGTATGATATCCATCTTCAACTCAACAACTTTCTTCATGCTTCATCTTCACGAAATCATCTTCACGAAATCATTTTCTTAGACATCTTCATCATTTGAAACCTTTGTAATCCTACAATTTCTTGCAATTCATTTTCCCACATAAACATTGCCTATTGCATTTTATTTCTAGCCAAGCACATCCACTTCCATCTACAGCCACAAATTTATTTATTCATGTAAATAAGCGAAGAATATGTTAAGGGAAAACAAATTTCCATCTTCACTTCCTCATTTTCTCCGTTACATCTGACACAACCACATGTGTTTGTAATTTTCCACTGTTGCAATTTTTATGCACATCTGTTCTTCCTCGTTTCTCTTAAATTTAGGTCCACTCAAAAACCTATGGTCATCATCTAGCAACAATGTGCCCAGTGCTACCAACATGCTCCTCAGAACATATGAGCCCAATCTCTAGTCCAGGAAACCTTTCGACTACATTCCTCTCGCAACCACACTCACTCATTTCTAGTGACCATGCCTTCATTCCAAGATAACAATAATGGATAATTGCCACCACAACTTCCATCTAATGAATCCTCTCATGACCCACGATGCCTCTTTCATCTCAAGATAATAGTCATGGATAATTTTCACCACAACTACTATCTGTTTCTAGCAACCATTTATCTCAGAGACTTATTCCTCTTTAGCAGCAACCTTCTGAACTTTTCTTCATGCAATTTTTTGTTCTTGACTATCTTTTCCCATTTTTTTTCATTCCAGAGTTGAACCATACTCTGATATCTTCTCACATTCTTTCATCCCATATTTGAACCACACTCTGATATCTTCTCACATTCTTTCATCCCAGAGTTGAACCATGCTCTGATGTATTCTCACATTCTTTCACCCTAGAGTTGAACCATGCTTTAATATATTCTCACATTCTTTCATCCCAGAGTTGAACCATGCTCCGATACCACTTGATGTAGTGGGCCTTCCACCTCCTTCCATCAGAGTACATTGGCAGCGGAAAATTTTCTTCATTTGTGTGTAATAGGAATCACATATTCCCTAATACTTCTTCTTAATTACTAAATTTTCCTTCTCTTCGATCTGATCATTCCACAACCCCTGGGTTTTTACCTCTGCTATCACATATCCATGTTTTCTTACCTGTAGCACCATAAACAGATGTTGCAGAATCACCAGTTTATACTAACTAGCCTGGGGCATATTCACTTATTGCAACTCATTTCTTGTTGTAACTCGCCTTCTACTGCGACAAGTGTTTTTCCACAACTCAACCATCCTCACACTGCAACATCCATCATGTTGCAGCCTCCTACTACAATACCTCTCATATTGCAGTCGCTTGTTGCAATACATATTCGACTACATGTCCTCAGCTACAACACATTCATTGTTGCAACACGCATGCACCTAGTGTTACCACACATCTTTGGCCACTTGTCTTCAGTTGTAACACACCCTTGTTTCAACTTGCCTCTATTGCAATATGTCTCCTTTGTTGTGACACATCTTTGGCAATAATCTATCTCCTTTTACAACATGCCTCTTATGTGGAAAATCTCTTGTTGCAACATGTGACCCACACTCGTGACAATAAATTATGTTCACATCTTTTGTACTCACACAGAACCCTCAATGCACGTAGAACCAGAGCGTGCATCCTCCTCATGGAAGACCACAAATTCCAACATGGCCTTCCATAAACTCGTTCCACCTACACAACAATATCATAACAGGATTGTTCTCGACTTGTATAGACATCACTCGTAATTATATAATTATTCAGGAAAGGAAATGTAAATTCATCAAACATGAAAACAACACATTAATATAACTATACAAGATTCCATTTAGATATACACACAGAAAGGTTCAATTTGTAAATCATCAACTCTTTTATTCATTATACAGGGTACACTCATTATACAGGGTACAATACAATGGCTCAATGGCCAGATCTGAGTTTAAAATATTCGTTGGGTTGTCAGGCCACATACCATGGAAACCTCAACCACTTATCCCTCTCCTATCTCGCCAAATCTCTCTCTTGTTGATTCTACAAACTCCCCTTGTAATCTCTTTGGTGCAGCTTTGTTTTATTTCTCTAGAACTATTTGCTTCAATTTCCCTAGGGCTCTTCAACCCTTTCACCTTCTAGCTTCTATATTTTCCTTTCCACAACAACTCTTCTCTTGTTGCGCGTCCTTCTAGCTTCATCCTAGAAACACGCCCCTTTCAACGCATCGACCATTGCTTCTGGAATATATTTTCCTCTATAGCATAATCGTCCATGCACTTGTCCATTCTATAGCAACGCTCCTAGCTACTCCACTGGTGTAACTCTGCAACATTATTTTGATCTGTAGTAATGTTGTCATTCCCTCCAGTGTATCCATTCACATCTTGTAGCAACCAATCATTGTTGTCACATCTCTGTCACATCCTCGTAACTATCTTAACCATGTCATCCCCAAGATGATCGAGATGCTCCTGCATCATTTATGCACTAAGATGAAAAACCATGATATCGTCGCTTCCCTAAAAGGAAACATGGAAATTTTTTGCTAAAAATAGAGAAAAGGGAGTGTTTCCCTAGAAATTTATAAACAAAAAACCCCTTCAATCCATTGAAAAGACAAAAAAAATTGCCCCTGAGAGGAGTCATTGGTGAGAAGATGGGTAAACCTTCATAAACCTGCTTGCTATCCAAAAAAGTGGTCTTGAAACCTTAGTTTCAAACCTGAAATTACCCTTAAACAACATTGAAATCCCTTTTTCAAACCGGAAAAATGTTGGATAAAGAAATAAGAGTCCAAACTAGATCTGATATTATGTTGAAATCATTTGTGTCCACAATAGATCCAATACTATGTTGAAATCATCAAAAGATAGTAGATTTAAAATTATCTCTTCAACAAATCCTAATCCAATCATCAAACCAACAGATTTATAACAACCCTTCATATAGATCACAAAACATATGTTTGCATATATATCTTCATCTGGGAAGAATAAACCACACAAATAGAGTGAAATACCATATGTAGAATGAATTGTCTAGAGGTGCCATTATGCATAACTACACATGAGTGTATAAAATTATCAAATTTCGTTTATTGAGGAATATCCAACATGAGTAAAACATGTCAAAATCCATATAGGATAAGAAATAAATATATTAATATGAAAGAGAGATGATGACGATACAATGTCATGTGATGGTGTACTTATAACATTGACTAGTCATATTGGTTGATAAGTCATGTCCCTTGATCCTTTATTTAGGATGTGTCATTTCATTTATTCTCATTATTTATTTATTATTATTATATATTTGACATATTATGTTCATTGCATTGCCTACTGCTTTAAGATGTTTTGTCCTCAAAGCATTTTATGGAAGAACTTACGTCTTTGTTGTGGCATGTAATGTCTTCTTATGATTCCATATTCTTGAAGCTATGATGGTTGAAAATACAACAAAATGAGTTACGAAGTGTTGAGAAAAACTATCTTATTGTGAATGGGTTAAACCACCCTAATTCAATTTTCTGCAAAATTGCATGGGGACGACTTTTGTGATTTGGAAAATGATAAGATTCCACGCTTGAAATACTCTTCAATATAATAGGATCTTCACTTAAATTCTCATATTGATTATTTATTTTATTAGTTTGTTAAATAATACACAGGTATGTATAATTAGAATGATGATAAGGCATTCTTCCATCATCTTGTATCTTGTATCTTGTTATTGGAACCTTCATATGTTGATACTTATGGTGATTTATTGGTTGATAAGATTTCAATTGGATTTGTGTTAGTTCCCTTCTCCAAGGTTTGGATTTTAACATCTGATGACTTCTTTATTTCAATAGGTCGATCATTGTTTCTTTTTCAATCGCTAATTCTTTGTTGGTAAGTTGCTCTGAAGGAGTTGATGAATGATGAACAATCTTTTTGTATTTACCAACTGATTTTTCTTCGTATTAACCACCGGAGTTCTTATTTCAAAGAGTGATTTAGCAAATTTAATTTTGAATTTATGAGAATAGTCTCGAAGAATATGCCATTAATAACGGTCTTTATGTATTAACCATCTGTCATTTTGCATGAGATAAACATTAAATTCTTTTTTGGTTAATGTGACAAAGGGCGGGGATTCACGGCGGAGGGGAGAAAAAAGGAGTATACAAGAATATGAGAGAAGTCTGCTTCTGCAGTCTTACAAAAAACTTGAAATATGACCAAGTGTTGGAAAGTGGATGAACGAAAGAACAAGAAAATGTTGGAGTGGTGAAGCAAACTCCGCTTTTGTGGTCAATCTTAAAAGTTAAAGTATTGAAACGTTGAGTAGATGCATGAAGTCTTGAGAAATTGGCTAAGTGTCAAAAAGCAAACGGACGTAGTGATGAAAAGAAAGTTTTGAAGATATAATATAAACTCTGCTTCTGCAGTGGAAGATTGTTTTAAATAAATAAGAGCACTTGGAATTTCAAAATAGCACTAAGTACTTAAAAGCGAACGGACGAAAATGTGGATACAAGTGAAGAAAAATTTATGCAACCACGAGAAACATGAAGAAAAATCCCACAATTCCGTGAGAACCATGAAGAGAAAGCTAAGTGTTGGTACAATTTGTAGGCAGCGGAAAGTGCAATGTGATTTGGAGAAGGCGGAAATTAAGATGAGATTTGTAACTTCATCGTGGATAAAAAATTTCGAAGTATGGAAGTATAATACAAGAGAGAGAAAATAAAATAGAACATTTTTAGGGTCAACAGAAGCCCTATCTCGTACCCTCCTCTTCCATGTGCTAAGATGAAAAAATGTTATCGCAGACTCTCAAGCAAACATAGTCATCTGCGATCAAGCATGAACTCTCTGCATCAATGGTCAAGTCACCTTCCACCATATTCCCTAGTTAAGCATGACTTCAAACTTATTTTTGTGGAGTGGCCCTGAATGGCCCTCGTTCTATTTACCAATATTTACAAGCTCCTAATGGCCCCACCTCCACCCCTCCTTGTCATCCTTGAGCTCAGGGTTGACACAAGTCCCCTTTTCTAAGCACGTGTCATGACCTGAGGTTGTACAAGGTATCGCCCCTAGATTTCTCCACCATCATGCACCTGCCTACATCCTCGTTGGTTTGTGCATGTGGTCCTTTTATTACCTTTAGTATTTACTTCCTCCCATTGCCTGGTATGATCCAACATTCATGGATCTTGTACCTCACCCCAAGTCTCCGACATCATCTTCCACCTTGGCATCCTCATCCACCTTCAGTAATTATGGTTCCTCTGTCCTAAATTGGATTCTCAAATTGTGTGAGAGGACAATTCAATTAATGGCTCTGAAATTGGTTAAGCTGCAAATCTGGAGGTGGCAGTTGTTCGCACATAGATCTGGAGGCTTAAATATGGCTCAAGACCTGGAGAATAGAGATGAAAAGAATCATTATCAGCAACCTGTAAGTTTCCAATTCTTACATCTTGGTGTCTCTGCCAATTTGGCATATTCTCATCAAGGTATCGAAGGCAATCGAGGGGGGACAGAATTACACTTCCAGGCAATGGAAAATAGAAGTTCAAGGCATGCTAGATGGCGCTGAGAGGTTCAAGAAGAAGACCATGTTGCGTTGGAACAAGCAGTCCAAGCTATCCACATCCGACTCGACAACTTGTCTACACAGCTCGTCAACAATATGGAGTTGTTGATTGAACAGAGGCATAAGCAGCAACAGATTGAGGATGAAGTGGGAGCAATCAGGACAGAGGTCGAGGTATGTGATCCACATGGATATTGGTGGCCACCCACCTATTCCAACTGACTCCTCGTGTTCATTTTTTGTTCAGCACGTCACTTTATACTACTTTGTAATTGTGAGTTCTACACTTCTGGGGTTGTCTGAAGCCCCACATATCCTCCGGGTGGATATGGGTGGCCTCTTGCCTAATCCAACTGGCTTATACGTTGGACAACCAGCCCAAGCCGCAACCCAAGAAGGGCAATGAGAAGACGAAGAAGGACACGGGAAAATGGTGTGAGTACCATAAAAGTCCTCGGCACAACACCAAAGAATGTCGCTCCAAGTAGTCCCTCGTGGCCGAGCTGAAGGCTTATGAGTCAGAGGTCGATTCTGATTTCGAGTCAAATCCTAAAGGAGGGAAGCAAATTATCGATGTTGAACCTAGTGCCACTATCGCTAGCACCAAAGTCCAGCCAAGCAAACCAGAAGAACCAAAGAAAGGGGAACGCCTCTTTCACTCGCAGATATGGGTCAAGGGGGCTCTGATTCATTTCATTGTCGACAACAGTAATCAGAAGAACCTAATTTCAATAGAGGTCGTCAAGCGGTTGGACCTGCCAACGACATTGCACCCGCAACCCTACACCATTGGTTGGCTTGCTAAGGAAGTGATCCGTAGGATCTTTTAAATGACTATGGTTGAGTTTTAATTTTGCATACGTTAATTAACCAATTGAGAAACTTAGTGAAAGAATGAGGAAAGAAGAGG
>CBVK0100046035.1:0-16983 GCA_900067695.1 Picea abies
AAGAGAGAGGAAGAGGGAGAGAGAGGGGGGTAAACACCGAGTGAGAGAGAGAGGAAGATAGATGGATGTATGGAGAGGGGGGCAGAGAGAGAAGGAGAGAGTGGGGGGCATTCATGTTCTTAATAATGCGTGCACTTTAGGAACACACACACATTCCTATTCCTAATAACACACACGATTTAGGAACGCGCATGCCTGTTATTTTTATTTCAATTTTTTTTAGGAACACACACGCGTTCTTGTACACGTGTTTCTTAGGAAAGTGCACACGTTCTTGGCAACATGCCTACGTGGCTTGCTGAGTGGAGGTTTGGGGTTTGACAAACATGTCACATCAGGAAAGTGTGCACATTCCTAGAAACGTGCATGTGTTCCCGCAAGTGTGTGTTCCTACTCACCCCGTTGCCACTTTATCGTTCACCAACTTCATGCACTCACTCCATGGCGCTTTATTTTGTGTTTGTTTTTTATTATAACATATGACGACGTTTCTAAACGTTAAAGCACCAAGGCATATGGTCCTTATCGACACACCGATTAAAAAAACCTCCACAAAAACCTCCGGCCACCCAACTCTACTATAAACAAAAAAATGATAAATCTTTTGGGGAGGTTCTGTAAAAGCCTCTACTACAAGGTGTTCTCCTTGTCGTGGTAGTTAAAGGCTAACTAATTTATGGTCAAAAATTAATCCAATGTTGTAATCTTGGCCTTTGACATAGACTAATAAAGACAAAAAGTAGAGATAGGTGACAAATTAGACTTAAAGATAAGCAAGTGATGAAAGTATAGAAGAGTAAGTTAACATGTGGATAAAATCAATCTTTTTTAGGGGAATTCTTCCTCGAATTTGGTAGGAATTTTGTTAAAAGTTATAGTTTTACTTAATTGATAGGAATTTTGACCATAACCTTTGTTCAGTACAAGCTTTGGTCCATTATAAAACAACTCAAATTGTAAAAAATTAAAAAAATAGTGAAACAAGAGGAATTACCTCATTATAAAAAAATGATCTCAGTAGAAAAGTTAAAGTTTATCTACTTATTAACTCTGTAGTTTAAAAAGTTCAATTGTCTCTCTAGCAAATATACTTTCAAAGAAGGGGTTGGAGTCTCCTATGGGATGTTTTTTTTTTGAGGAATCCATAAAAGGGAATGTAGTAAATGAAGATATCTATCTACTATTTTAAGCCAATATCAATAAACATTCGCACTAGATGAAAAGTTTTTATTTTGACAAGTCAAGTACTTGATATTATGTATTAGCTACTATACAAAAGACAATAAAAACTTATTTTGAATAGGTTAAAGTCTATGTTAAACTATCAAAACCTTTGTTCACTGTTATTCTAATAGAATAACAGTAGAACTATTTTTTCCTGCGTCAAAAAAATCTACTTATTAAGTCACTCCTAAAAGAAATAAGTCAATATTTATTAAAGAAAAAAAATAAACTTAAACATTTAGCCAAATTAAAAAATAATAAAAATAATAATGAAACCTTTATTTTTTAATTTATTTAATTATTTTATTTTAACATAAAATATTAGTTCCCACATTTTTCCAAGAAACACCTTTACTTCTCAACCATTTCAGCCAAGCCAATGTTTTTTGTTTTTTTAATAGAATATGTTAAGTAAGAGGAAATTAAATACCTCTAAGAGGTTAATGTACTAGGTCAAGTATTAAATAAGTTTTATAGCTGGTCCAAACGTTCATATGTATTTTTGAAATATTAAAACAAAAAATACATAAATATTAAGTCAATGGTTATTAAAGACAAAAGGTAGAGAACAAATTAAATTAAAAATAAATATTTCATTAATATTTAATAAAGAAAAGAAATAAAAAATTTAAAAAGTCAACCTTTATACAATAAAAAAAAACAGATTGGATAAAAAATAAATATCACTGATGGCAATACATGGATATTAAATCAATATCTTAATAAAGAGGAGAAAAACAAATTTAAATTAACAGAACAAAATAACTATAAACGACAGAAATATAGATACTAAATCAAAATAAAATATAACTATAACGACAGAAATATAGATACTAAATCAAAATTTTAATAAAGAGGAGAAGTAAAAATAAACCATTAAAACTTAAAAATAAGGAATGAAATCAAGATAGAGAAAAACTCACGAAGCTTTTTTGTTTTACCTAAACCAATTTATTACATCAACGGTCACATTTTTTTAAGAAACGGAAATTGCAAACCAACTCCGGTCTGTCCATAACATTGGTTAAAAGATAATTTTGATCGCAAGCAAAATTGTTTTTCACAGAGAGAAAACCTAATTCGAATTCAAGGAGCACATATTGAAGGGAAACTGTGAAACTGTGATTGAATTTCTTACCATGGCCGGCAGAAATGAAAAACCTTCATCTAGCAGCGAGGAGGAAAACCTATTCATTGAGATTGAAAACTATATTCTAAGTGCGACTTCCACCAGTAAATGCTTCTTTCTCCCACGGAGATCGAAAACTATATTCTCAGAGATCCGCTACAATGGTGAAGGTCTTATCAATAGAATGACATCATTTCAATTACAGTATCTACGGGTAATTAATTACAGATTTGATGATTTCCTTCATTCCCTGACGCAAACGATCCCCTTCATTTTTTATTTTTGTCAATTATGACCATTCAACTCTCCTTGGTACAGAAATGGTAATTCATAGCACAGCTCACAATTCTTCTTCTGAGAACTTTTTGATAACAGACATAATATGCCCCTCCCTTAATTTGCCAACATACAATACAATATAATCAAATCAAATTGCAAGGCTTCTTCAATTCCCATTGTCAAACATGTCAGGACTAATTGTGGAATTTGATAGGTTCAAAACGTGCTAGGGTTCGTTATATAATCTTCCCTGCACTGCCCTGCCCAACAACAGGAACGGGGTAGAAGAAGATTGCTGTCGTTGAACCAGAAAAACCAGTTAGAACTAGCAGGGCTCTCTGTTGGCTCAAAATTTGTGCAAATTCGTTCTATTTGCTTTTTCTCATGGAATGCCCAACTTTGGGCTTTATTTGTTCTTTAATATTATTTACATATCTCGGCGTTCAGAATTCAAATGGGCAATCCTACAGTTTGCAGATGTATCATAAGTATTCTCATGAAGTAAAAGAGTGGATGACTTGGAGACATGAATTAGATACAGATGGTTGGCCTGTGGAGGGAAGCAATGAATATTACAAAGCACTGTATCATCATGATTCTGTTCGCCGTGGTCGTAAATTGGCCGATTACCCGTCTCTTACATTTTTAGAAGGGAACAAGACAATCAAATTTGCACAGTTGGGATAGTAAGTTCTGCTTTCTTGTCTATTAATTAAATTAGATATCAATTTGGAAGGAACCCAAAATAAAATTATGTCTGTTGATAATTGTAGAACTTCAGAATGAATCAATTCATTTTCCAATAAATCATAGATATCAAAATTCATAGATAGATAGGATATTGTACAATAAAAGCACTGGTTTTCGAGTTTTCAAAGTTGTTCGCAACGTTCAAAATCAGAATTACAAAAGTTCCCTGTTATTGTAAGTCAATCAGTCATTAGGCTCCTGACTGCCTGTTCTGTGATCTGGACAGTTTGTTCTACGCCTGGGTTCAAGTGGGCACTCCCAACGTAACCTTACTTGTAGCACTTGACACAGGCAGTGATTTGTTCTGGGTGCCTTGTGATTGCCGAGCGTGTGCTCCTACTTCCGCAGCTAGCAATGGATTAGTATGTATTGCATTTTCAGCTTTCCACTGTTAAACTTACTGGTATAAACTCATTGTTTTGATTTATTCTTCTTTATCAACGATTATGTTCCATTGGATTGGTTGCGAAGTCCAGTTAGACTAGAGTTTCTGAGACTAGATAGAAAAATCACATTAATGATGATATTTCAGTCATGGGCTATTGCGTCCATCAGTTTGTTTTTCACCAGATCAAAATAAAAATCAATAAGGGTATCTGATTGTGTTTTGGTGGTTCACATTCTCCTTCCACAGCTTTTCGTGCATTGAAAACAAATCATTTTCTTTATCGTTCCCAATCTTGCATCAATGGCAGAAATGCACAAGCAAGCAAGAGCCTTTCCTTTTACAAGGTCCATCCATTGGCATTGCTTCCTAAATTTGTCAAGTTGGTTTTGTTGACTTGATGCTATTTTCTTTAATAGACTACCAACAAGAGATTTTTTCTTTTTCCAAAATGTCAAGCATCTGGCCACTCATTTCAATTGAAAACATTTTAATACTTAAGAAACAGCAGGTTAAAAGATATAATAGATCTTTCACAGATTACAATAAATAATTTTCCCTGATGCTTGAAACTGGATTCTGTCAATCAATTGAAAATTAAACATTTATTTTTAACCATCTTTTATTGAAGTGGTCAACCTAGCTTTAAGGAATTGAAGAATCTTCCAATAATTAAATCCACCTAAAATATGTTAACATGATTTACCAGGAGATGTAGGTTTTTGTGAAGAAATCCAAATACTGTTGAAGGCTTTTAGTCACAGATTTCTATTACCGACTACATTCATGAATCTCAGATTTAATAGGGAACTAGTCCCCAGAAATCCAACAGCTAGTAACCTAATCCGAATTGGATAGCACCGAGCAGCGAAGAAGATATATAAATCTCCGATTTCTACCAAGTTGTCCAAAGTTTTCCAAGTTTTTCAGGTCTGAGTTTATTCTTGCCGAGTTTTGCCCATGTTTCCCTGAATTTCCAGATTTCCTGAGTTGATGATCCCACGCAATTTTTGCATTGCCAAGTTTTGCAACATTGCAAAAGGTTACTCAAGGAACTGAATTACAGGTTATCCCTTCAGCTTGCACTATCCTACAAAACAAGGAACTGAATTACAGGCTATTTCTTTCAGCTTGCACTATCCTACAAAACACCTTAGAATCGTAATCATTTCAAACACCATATTTGTAGTTGGGAAGATCACGATGAGATCACCAAGCTCATATATTAATGTACTGCCATCATTCTTATCAATCTACATTTTTTTAAGGCTGACGGTCAAATTTGCAGGCATTGGCAGCAGAATGGCCTTTCAGAACTTATCTATTGTGGCAAAGTGACGAAGTTCCTTCTATATGAACAACATTATTTCCAGTTTCTTTCATATCGACGACATATTTCTACTTGCTAAATGCATTGGCATTCCTTTTCGTCATGAAAGTAACTCCTCTTCAGTGCAAGTGGAGCAAGTTAAAATGATTCCTAATTACAGAATAATTTCCAAAATGGCCCTCTTTCCAGCGTGTTTCTGGTGGCAGTCTGACTTGAATCCGGTGATCAATCCTGCTTCCACAGTCGAAACATTTCCTTCTTACAGGTGTTCACTGCACTGGGTTGTTTGGTGTCTCCGAAACAACCTATGAGGTCAAAAAAACTGGAAACACGCTGGATCGATGGGAATTGCGAAGAATTGTTCAATTGTATTTCCGACGAGGGTTGCAGGAAGAGCGCCATTTTGTTGCATGTTCAGTCTTCTTCATATCTTATGCTTTTGTGTGTTCCCTTGATATGAAGCTCTTCAGCAGAAGTAGTATCCGTTTGTATGCCTCAACTTGGAATGGGATTTTCATTTGCTGATATTTAATTCTGATTTAAACAGGGCATCAATTTACAGACTTACAGTCCATCAGCCTCGCAGACAAGCAAGTCAGTTGCTTGTAGTAATACTCTCTGTCAATTACAAAATCAATGCTCCAAATCTAGTGATCAATGCCCATACAACGTTACATATGTCTCTGCAGATACATCCACTGCAGGAACATTAGTGGAGGATATTCTTTATCTGACTCCTGGAGATGGGTCACAGAATGGAACGGTGGTGAAGGCACCTATCACGTTCGGGTATGATTTGTTTCTTCTTGCTGTAAGTGAATCTGCTTGTTCTGAAGTTTTAGTGGTCTTCCTGTTCAGTGCAGTTGATAACGAGGTAATTTTTCAGTGTGTTTTCTTTTAAGACAGCTGAAGGGCAGAAACTTCATACTGCTCCTCCTCTCTACAGGACTAGAATTTTTAGAAATGGGTTTTCTGCTTCTAGATGGCAGTCTGAGGCCATACTGAATTAGACTATGACACATGACCTGAAAATTACTGTGCACTGTCAAATGTTTTTCCATTTTTAAGTGCTACACATGAATGGACACTCATTGAGTTGGTCTTTGTTTGTTGCAACTGATAGGTGTGGAAATGTACAAACAGGCTCACTTCTACAAGGTGCGGCGGCTCCAGATGGTCTACTTGGGCTTGGCGTTGGAAGTATCTCTGTCCCTACCTTTTTATACAATTCAGGTCTTGTATCAAATTCTTTCTCTATGTGCTTCCCATACAATTCAAATGTTGGAAGGTTTACCTTTGGAGATCAAGGGAGTTCAGACCAAAAGGAAACTCCTTTTATTATTGATCAAACACTGTGAGTGTCAACCATGCTCTATGCATGTAACCCAAATTATTTAAAAGTACTTCAGAGTTACCATTTGGGCTCTTATATCATAAGGCGTTTATTGGATTGCAGCCCAACATATTCTGTAGGTGTGGAGGAATTCTACGTGGGAAATGCTAATGTCAAAACAGACTTTCAGGCCATTTTTGACACTGGCACCTCATTTACATACTTGGCTGATCCAGTTTACAAAAGCCTTACTTCAAATGTGAGTGATTGCAGACATTTTATTATTTGATTGTAGATAAGCCCCCTTTTGGGGATTTATCCAATTGACTAACGAGCTTTGAAGGTAACAGTATGATCTGCAGACGAGTGACTCTCCATTGGCAGTTGATAATTCAAACATTCCTTTTGAGTTTTGTTATAAATTCAGGTTTGTAGTATTCATACAAAACATTTATCCATCCTGTTTCAGCAAAATTAACTGTGCCATTGTTTGGAAAGAACTAATATCCTTGCCGCTATCTGTGCAGCAACAGTCAAAGCATTAATCAAGGGCCTAATATATCTTTCAACTTCAACGGAGGAAACAACTTTTCTGTTCTTCAACCGTTAGTCTTTCTTTACAAGGTGGTAGAATTTCAATCCTATGGAAATTTCATGCAACCGTTCTATTGGTGTTTGTTGCTAATAAAGAAATGACAAATCTATTGCTTATATCTAATCTTACTCTCGCAGAAGGGGAAATTACAAGGTTACTGTCTCGCAGTGCTTCACGACGCGAGTATAACAATTATTGGTCGTAAGTTCACGCACCTATTTTGATTTGTTGAAGAGGGGTATCACATGAATTTTGCTGGCCAGTCTTTCCAGATAGCATAGATATCACAAATATTGATAATTGTACTAACGAGATAGAAATAGGTGTATCCAAAATGATTAAGAAAACTTTATTTTCGCTGGAATCCAGCAAAGGAAAAAATCATAGAGGGTATAGTTCTAGGGCTTTTTAGGATTTTTCAAGGTTGTGGGTAGAAAATTTAAAGGCCTTTGGTAAATTGAGAAACTATGTCCTAGGAACTTTGAACTATGGAATTATGTTAGATCTTTAAATTATTTTTACATCATTTATTGCCTAAAACTTTGTTGGAAAAAACGGTCTTTTTGGATAGTCTTTATCCTATGTCTATTATTTTGTATTTTTTTTGTTTTTTATGTTATTTATGGAGTATTGTCATATACTTTTTTTTTAAGAAAAAATTATCATTTTTATTAAAAAATTGAATGGAAATTACACTTTTCAAGGCACACTGTGTTTATGAGAATAAAATTACACAAATAATCTACATATCATTTTTGCCCCATTGAAAAATAATCCTCTAGTCTACATTTTTTTTCCCTTTCTTCTTTAAACTTCAAGCCACCCCCTTGAAGAAGGGCTCATAGTGACTAACTGTAATTTGAAAGTTTGAAGGTCAGGTTTCAAAGAGGGAACCAATTCCTAAACGAAATCAAAGGTATTGGATTTATGGAGTCTCTTCATTCCCCTCGGAGGGGATTCATTTGCAATGACCCCCATCGAGGAGGAAAGTCTGATATTCATGGTTTTGTCTATATCCTCATTCGACACTTTTGGACAAAAAATGTTATCCTTCCATGTAGTTTGTTGATTGACATCATTATGATCCGCTTCATCCTCGATATACAATTGCTCAAATGCTTGCCAGCGTTTTGGTTTAGATTTATGTCCTTTGTTCCTTTTTTATATGGACACTAAGGTACTTGCTCAAGAAGGTAAGCCATTTATTGGGCATGTGTTCGTAGATGTTGTCAGAATAAGTGGTGTATTGGGTTGTATAAAGTTATAAACATGTATGTTGGGTTGTGATCTGACCATAACTTGGAGTAGTGGTTGTGGAGATGACCCAAGGTCAAATATTTTTGGACTTGCTCCTCCTTTGCTTGGGGCTTATCGGTTGTGCTTTGTGGTTTGTGACATTTAAATGCGAAATTACGAACAACATGACATACACGCTCATGCTACTATCATTACTAATTAAAAACGTGAATACAAATGGTTTAGACATGCACAAAAATAATTTAACGCATGCTCCAACACTCATACATACGACATATAAAGTAAATGCAACGTTTTGTCACAACATTAAACAATAAATAACACTGTGGTCAAAACACTTATTTTTTAATAATGTTTTACACAACCAATTGTAGACCAAGGACGTTCCTCCCAACCATAGGCTCTGTTGCACCAATTTTCTCTGCAACAAGCCACCCTCAAGTTGGGGCTATGCATCCACAAGAACGAATTGGTTCCTACCGTTGTCTACAGTCCATTGTAATAACTCAAATTCCCACTAAAACACAATGACATGACTCCTCCAACAATTTCAGCCATCCATCTCTCTTCCCCAAAAATCTACACAACCCAAGGGATGAGATTTCCTTCTCTGCACCACAATCCCTCAGAAAATCTCCATCCCCTCCAGGGATCTAGCACAGGCCGGCCATAAATCTCTCTATCAGGGGCTCCAGGAAATCCAGTTGTAACAAGAGTTCTCACACAACATATACAAATGCTATTTGGGCAATGTCCTCAACATGAATCACCCACAAGCATACCAGACTCATTCTCCACAAAAATACCATCTTTAGCAATCTATCTTCCATACCAACTATGGGTGGCCACTCTTTTTCAATACTCATCTCTAGTTTTCTTCTCTTCTTGCTAACTGTAAAAAAAATTTCCCTCTTTCCTCCTCAAATTTCCTCTTTTCCCATGCTTAATTAAATCTTAATTCCCCCACAAAGGTGATTACACTCAACCCTTGTTGTTATAACTGAGTGGGTCGACTTCCTCACCTAACCTCTTGTTGAAATAATGTAACTGCGAAGAGCATTCTTATTATTTTGTTATCTTATGAAATGCAAAGAACTATAATATCAACATAAAACATTAACACCTCTTACATGAATTCAATGATTGAGTGTTGAATAAGTCAAAGGGATAAATGAAAAATTGATTAATGAATATGGATTAAGACTCAAAGCATATGGAAGCTCCTCAAAACCCCCATTAAGTCCCCTATCTTGTGGAATCATACCCCCCTCTTACTCTATTCCTTACTTGTCTAGTAGCCAATGGTGTATTCCATTTTATTATTTTCAATGTGAAATGTCCACATATTACATCTCTTGGCCTGTTACCATTCATAATATTTACAAATATACCATACTACATTGGAAATCAAAACTAGGGTGTCACATGAATAGATGGGTTATTTTCACTTGCACGAGTCACCTCTGCACATGCCACATTGAGGATTCTAGAGCACTCTCATATTTGGTCATCGTTTGAGCTACTTTACGCTTGATTTGAGGGTTGAACCCACTCATTTGGATGTTACCTTAGACATTGTGGGTTTTATGACCCATTTTTTGACTTGTAGGGTCACTACCATGCTTCATGGAGGTGCCTTGACATGATATATAGACATGGTCAAGAAGCATGGTAGGTGCCTTGACATGATATATAGACATGGTCATGCCTTGGAGACATATTACGAGGGTTTATGATAATTATTTGAGGAGTCATCCACCTTCCGAGGCCTTTCTTACTCTTTCCATAATGTCATTCCACATTATGAGGCTAGAAGACATTGGACATTTCTCAACTTGGAAGGCTTCTACAACATGTTTTGAGGCTTGGACTACTCTTTTTTAATGGAACATTGAGCTCATTTACCAAGCTTCCTTCCTTCTTTATGGGATGTCCCCTTCTCATGAGGTTTTTATTGTACATGTGGCATGTTTTACTTGTATTTGAATTAGTCTCCTTCATTATGTGGATGACAAGTCACTTTTTGTAATTTTCCTAAGCTAACTTTAGGGAGAAAGAAAATAATAAAGAATGACAAGGATGTAGAATCCTCAACTATAAATAAAGGATCTCCTCTCACTCCAAATGTTTTTTTTTGTTGGACATTATATGAGAATACAATTTGCTAAATATATACCTATTGGAGGTTTTGGTGTCAATTCTTGGAGCTCTCTTTCTTGGTGCATGAAAGATTAGTTGTGAATGTTCAAGACTTATATTAGCTAGAAAGATCGATCCATTTGAAGGGTTATTAACCACTTGGAAGGAAGACGCCTAGGGTTTATGTATCTTCCATCTTCCTTTATTGGTTTGTTAACTGCTCAATTTCTTGTCTTATCTTTCCTTTGGTTCCTTGGAAATGGTTTCAAGTATTTTATTCAAGCCATAATTTATCTTTTTGGTGAAGGTTTTTCCCTTGTGGAATCCCTTCTTGTACGACCTTGGTCCTCATACCTTATCTTGATTAGGAGAGGGATTAATATACCCCTAGGGTTCTACCTTATATTGATTAGGAGAGGGATTATTCTACCCCTAAGGTTCTAATCTCTTTCCCTAATCCTTAATACATAAGTGAACAAATTTTAGAGGGGCATACCTATTGATCTCGTAAGCCCTAATTGGAGAAAAAACACTATTTTTCTCTCAACAACCAACCAAAAAACCTAAAATTAAAAATCCTTTTATTTTTATTTGTTAGGAAGGAAATCCAATGATAAAAAATTAATTCAAAATCTTTAATTGGATTTATTTCATAGTCTAGTGCAAAGTTAATGGTTCATTTCCTTTCCTAAACTAGCTTATTCAAGGTTTTGTGCTTAATTGTTGATTTCTAACCCTAATAAACAATCCTATAGAAAGAAGCTTCAAGGTCTCATTCTAGGAAAATGGATGATGATAAGGGAGAACATTTGGAGGAAGACTGACATGGACAAGGGGAATTGAATGATCTTGTGCACCATGGGAATGGAGAAGTCCTTAGGGAGTAGTAAAAACATATCGGTGTTTGGATATGATAGATTGGATGTTGGGATGAACAATAGGTGAGGGGGTCTCAATGGATTGAATGGAATGGAGCTGGGAAATAAAGTAGGAATGACCCTTTTTGAGTAGTTTTTCAATTCAGTGGGAACTAAAGATCTCATACGAGCCTGTTGCAATGCCCTAGAACTTATATGGTTGTCCATCCTATTGGAATTTCATGGTCAGTTCCTTAAAATCCATGGTGATTGGGCCTAGTGTGCGTACCCATTCAACACCGAGCATAATTTCACACCTACCCATGTCAATAGAAAACATATGAGATTTCAGGTGGTACTGACCAATTTGTAGGCGCACATTTACACAACGCCCCCCACATTTCATGGAACCTCCATTTGCTATCATGATTTGAAAATTGTTGACAACACATATATAACACATGGTCTCTTGAGTAATGTGGTGATGAATAAAATTATGGGTGCTTCCACTGTCGGTTAGGATAATGACTTTGAGTATGTAGGTTTCCACAATTAGTCATAATGCTAGTAAATTTTCTAGATAAGAACTATGTATGGGGTTTTGAAACTTCCAACATTTCGAGTGGACATTCCACCCATCATCGGGGACTTTCTGATGCTTAATGAAGCCAATGATCTTAGGGGTTTGGGGAGTATAAATACCAATGAGGGAATTTAGCGAGATCAATAGTTCAACTTCTGGGAGATCAGAGGGTGGGGTATGATCATCGACTTGGGGTAGCTCTTTAGAAGGGGGAACTTTTACATCCTCTTCAGAAACATCCTAAAAATGACCATAATTTTTTTATGTTCCTTACACTTATGCCCCAGAAAAAATTCTTCATCACAACTATAGAAAAGACCCTTGAGTTGGCATTCAACCATTTCATCCCTGGTTAATTTGTGGATCTTGAGATGACTGGAAGGAGGGGATGAATTTGTGGTTCAAGGGCAAGGAATGAAGGATGGTTTTCTGGTTTGGGAAGAGACTATTTGTTGTGATTCCTTGGCACATTGAGTGGCTTAAATCCAAGTATGGGGGTGAGCCATGAGGACATGGGCTCGAATGTCATCCTTCATGTCACTAATAAAGAATGGATTGAAGAAGGTGCCATACATGTAATCTATTATAAAATCCAATTTCTCAAAAGTGGCGATATATTCTTCCACTATGCTAGACTGTTTCAGCTTGGTCAAATGGCCCAAATGATGTGTGTCGGTGTCAAATCGTTCATAAATATCTGCCACAAACTAAGTCCAAGCAACATACCCTCTGTGTGAATTTTACACCATTTCCACCACTTCCATCGTTCATGATCCAAATAAAGGACATTGATACAAAATTTGGCCAAATCATCAGTAATTCCATGTAGGGAGAAATAATGTTCCATTTGAGTGACCCAACTTGTGGGGTCTGAGCCATCAAATTTATTCACATCCACTTTGGGGAGACATAGGTCACGATGAAGGGGGTTGGAAAGAAATGCCATGGTATGGGAGGCGTCAGATCCGTCGAGGAGTGAAGGTTGTTCAAAGGAGGTAGGGCCCTAGAATTGGCTCATCCATTTGGTGAGGCTTCTTTTGAGGGAGTCAAAGTGGGCATTGAGGGAGTCAAGTTGGCTATTGAGGGATCAATATTGGGTACTGAGGGACTTAACTTAGGATTTGAGGGAACCAATTTCAGAATTCATGTTCTAGATGTTAGTCATTTTTTTCTGATGTCAGTTTCCAAGGCTTTGATGGTGGTATCAAACACTTAGTTGCAAATGTGAGCCATTTGGGAGGTAGACAGAGAAGAAGTGGGTGGGTAGGTGGGACCAAAGAAAAAAAGGATTATTAGTGATAGATATGGTTTTGATCAGGTCAAAGAGTGGAATCCAGTGGGATAGGTCCCAAATAAGGGTATTCATAGGGTTGGGTGGGGACCACAGAAGAAAAGGATTATAAGTGATAGGTACCACTGCAATCAGGGAAAATAGAGGAATCCAATGGGATAGGTCTCAAACAAGGGTGTCGAAGGGACCACTATACTCTTCTTTCTACTCCTATGGAGTTATACTCCGCCCTGAAGAATAATGCAATGACAGGAAAAAAGGGATGATGATAAGGGAGAACATTGGGAGGAAGACTTGTAGGGACAAGGGGAATGGAATGATCATGTGCACCATGGGAAGGGATAATTCCTTGGGGAGTGGTAAAAATAGATTGGTATTTGGATATGAGATATTTGATGTAGGGATGAATAGTAGGTGAGGGGGTATCAATGGCTTGAAGGAATGGATTTGGGAAATAATATCAGAATGACCTTTTTTTAGTATTTTTCCCATTCTGTGGGAACTAAATTTCTCAGGGGAGCCTGTTGCGATGCCCTAGAACTTATATGGTTGTCCATCTTATTGAAATTGCATGGTTAGTTCCTTAAAATCTATGGTGATGGGACCCAATGTGCATAGCCATTCAACATTGAGCACAATGTCACACCCGCCCATGTCAATAAAAAACATATGATATTTTCAGGTGGTACTGACCAATTTGTAGGTGCAAATTTTCACAACACCCCCACATTTCATTGAACCTCCATTTGTAATCATGATTTGAAAATTGTTGAGATCACATATATAACACATGGTCTCTTGAGTTACGCAACGATGAATAAAATTATGGGTGTTGCCACTATCAACTAGGATAATGACTTTTTGATGCTTAATGTAGCTAATGAGCTTAAGGGTTTGAGGAGAAGAAAGGCCAATGAGTGCATTCATCGAGATAAATGGTTCAACTTCTAGGGGATCAGAGGGTGGGGTATGATCATCGGCTTGGGGTAGATCCTCAGAGGGGTTAACCTTTACATCATCTTCAGAAACATCCTTAGAAATAGCCATTAAAAGTTTTGGTTGCTTACACGTGTTCCCTAATAAATATTTTTCATCAAAATTATAGAAAAGACCCTTGAGTTGGAATTCAGTCATTTTGACCCTGGTTAATTTATGGATATTGAGAGGAGTGGAAGGAGGGGATGAATTTGTGGGTCAATATTGAGGAATGAAGGATGGTTTTCTGGTTTGGGAAGAGACTATATATTGTGATTCCTTGGTACATTAAGTGGCTTCAATCCAAGTCTGGGGGTGAGCCATGAAGACATGGGCTCGAATGTCATCCTTTCGGTCACTAATAAAGCATTATGGGAAGAAGGTGTTAAACATGCTTCCCATTCTGAAAGCCAATTTTTCAAAGGTGGTGTTATATTCTTCCACTATGAAAAACTATTTCATCTTGGTCAAACAACCCAAATGATGTGTGTCAGTGTCCAAGCGTTCATAAAGATATGCCACAAACTAAGTCCAAGCAACATAGCCTCTATGTGAATATTTATGTCATTTCCATCACTACCATTTTTTCAGGATCAAAATAAAGGAAATTGATACAAAGTTTGGCCAAATCATCAGTAATGTCATGTAGGGAAAAATAATGTTTCATTTGAGTGACCTAACTTGTGGGGTTCAAGCAATCAAAGTTATTCACATCCACTTTAGGGAGATGAGGGTCATGATGAAGGGGATTGGAATGAAAGGACATGGTATGGGAGGATTTAGTTCTATCGAGGTGTGAATTTTGGTCATAGGAGGTAGGGCCTTGGAATTGGCTCATTCATTTGGTGAGGTTTTTTTCGAGGGAGTCAAAGTGGTCCTTGAGGGAGTCAAATTGGCTATTGAGGGAGTGAGATTGGGTAGTGAGGGAGTTAATTTGGGAATCGAGGGAACCAATTTCAAAAGTCATATTTTGGATCTTAGTCTTTTTCTATCCGATGTCAGTTTCCAATGCTTTGATGGTAGTGTCAAATGCTTGGCTGTGAGTGTGATCCATTTTTTTCTATAGTGGGAAAACCCCCCTACGGACTACACTAGGGTTCTAAAGTGCATGCAGAGCTAGCAGTCTAAAGTCTCCTACTTTTAACAACTATCCTGACAACACCCCACATTCATGCATAAAGTACAAAGTATAGGGATCTGATAGTCTTAACTTAAACTCCGCGTCCGGTGTCGATCCCTTTCTATTCGGTCGCTTCTCAACTGCAAATATCCTCCCAAGGCTGACCTGCATTCACCAAAAGACAAACAAGAAAATACAAACATGTATTATATATATGAATTAGTGGGTTAGATGTCATAACAAAATGTAAATCAAACATGAAGATTGAACACATCATATGGCGGGATGGAAAAAGTACTTCTTTATATTAATCTCATAGAGTTACTTACAAAATGAGATTGGCGACTGCTCCTCAAACCCGGTCCTGGGCTCCTCTTCACCAAGCTCCAACTGCTTCCATGTATCCTTCTTCTCTCACACTTCTCTCTAGAGAATGGGCATGGACTTATGGATGAGGAAAAATGCAAGAATAGGGAATTTTGGCTCAAAACTCACAATGTGGATGCAAATTCTTGGGGCAAGGGGGGAAAGAAAAATGGGAAGAGTTTCACTGTTGCTATGTTTCTCCTTGGAATGAGACCCCAACAACTCTTTTTATATGAAAAAAATATGGTTATTCGGTTGGGTGACCGGCTATAGGCGGTCAATTGGTTGGGAAACTACCCAATAGCCCGTAATCTTAATGAATCCCTTGCAACTTTTTATTTTTTGTAACTTTTGTGGGTATACGCGAGCTGTAATGGCACATCTAGTGTATGTACACAGGAATTAGTGGTGTAGATAGTGTACATATGCGGGAAGTAGTGGTGCAAGGTGTGTACATCTTCAAAAATTGTGTTTTTAAGAAGAGTTGTTATGTATTGGCTTGGCAAAAATAGTAAGTAAGATGGCCTAATGCCAGGTCTGCATGTGTGGTGAAATTTAGGGTTATAATAGATGCCCCCTAATGTGTGAGGTAAGAAGAGAATCCAATGGCCGAAATACATTACAAATATTTACCAATGTACAAAGTGAATGAGCCCGAGACCAGAGTTTGGGAGGTGCCATCTGCAAAATAACAATTGTGTCACCAAGGCGGGCATACCCATGCTCGGGATGAAATAAATCATGGTTTCCAATCAAATACACTACAGATCCATGTCATATAACTATATAAAGTGTATCCCTGAGAAATACACAATGGATCTACATCTCAAAATCAAAGATGTACATGTATAGTATCCATATTCAAGAATCCAATGACGCCTGATGGCTGGAGATGAGGTCTTCAGAGCTCGAGCAACAACTTCAAGATCTTCAAAAATCAGGTAGGAGTGAAATGTGAGTGTAAAACTTCACTACGCAAAGGTCTTTGAGGGCTCATCGGGGAATAGACAAGAGGATCTCGGTGATCAGGAAGAGAACTTCATTGATTTTGAACAAGGACTTGAATGGACTTTACGGATGGTCGGGCATGAGGTCAAGAGACAAACTGTAGAAAGGCCGACTCAAGTTGGGTAAAAATTCCCTTGGACAATAACATGACTGATGATCAGACTCAGGCAACATTTCATTGACATAAGTTCACAATGCATGAGACAACACAAACTCTCCATATGTTTTGAAGAATAACCAAACGAAGGAGGACACAACTCTATGTTACGAAAACAAATTCATAAGGTCATATTAAATCCCAAAGCTTGATGAACAAACGAAAGGATGTGCTTTGTCCAAGGGCTGTTGAAATAATGTAACTG